>JBAMJV010007020.1:0-35594 GCA_037951105.1 Echinarachnius parma | reverse complement strand
AAAAGTATCTTCATGCAGTGGAGTTTATATAGCGTATGTATTCTTGTCTGTGCAATTGTATGTGTTTGTGTGAGTGCAATTGCGTTTATATGGTGTATGTATGTGTTTATCTTTGTGTAACACGCGTGTGTGTATGTGTATGTGTGTGGTTCGTGGTCACGTGTGTGTAAGTGTGTGTGTGTGTGTGTGTGTGTGCGAGTGTGAATGTGCGTATATGCCTGCATGCATCAGTGTGTACGTGATTTGTGAGTATGCGCGTATAAGTGTGTTGTGCGCATGTGCGTGTGTGTGTGTGTGTGTGAGTGTGTGTGTGTGTGTGTGTGTGTGTGTGTGTGTGTGTGTGTGTGCGTATGTGTGTGTGCGTGTTTGTGTGTGGTTCGCGGGCAAGTGTGTGCGTGTGTGTGTGTGGGTGTGTATGTTTAACAAATTTAAAGTAAATGTGTGCGTGTTTGTTTGGTAAAGAAACTTAAACAAAAGAACGTGATTGAGTGTGTGTTTGTGGATGTATGGGGGATGTGGGGTGGTGGTAGCGCGAGGGGGATGGGTACATCAGCTCCAACCCCCCCCCCCCCCCCCCCCCCCACGCGACGGCCTACACCTGTGGCTTGCGTTGCTTTCTCCAAATTTTCACCCCTCTGTTTAAAGTAGCGCTTCAGTTAATCGCCTAAGTGTCAAACAAAATTTGAAGTTTGACTTTTATCATTAGGGAATTAAACTGTTTTTCAACGCCCCAAAATATGAAATCTATAATAATGTATATAGAAATAAGATAACACTTCAGTTCGTAATAGATATAAGGAATAGTATACCAACGGACCCATGCAATGAATCGAAACAAAATCGATTGCCAACAAACTACGAATAAAGTGCGAGCTTCGATCAGGGTAAAACTAAAAGAGTTAGCTTTCATAAACATTACAATATATTAATACTTGTATGTTTTACTTCGAGTTTCTATGATATTGCCAATTTCGTTATAGAAAGTAGTTTGTTTAATGTTGTTGATGTGTTAGTTGTCGATTTTGTACTCATTTTCCCGTTGTAATTTTACCTTTATACACTGTGATAAAGTAAGGCTATCGAAGGTCGTATTTGAAGTGAGACTAGCGTTTGTTGGCATGATACTAGTAATACTCATTTTAATGCATGGTTAGTTTATGCCATCTATCAATTATATCGCATACCTGCACTTCCTGAATTGCTCTCTGATTCATATCATACACCTGTTAGTTTGTGAGTCTCTTACCCAAAGTCATAACATTTACATTGTAATACAGTCAAACCTCTGTGTTGTGACAACCTAGTCTAGAGTACAAAATAACAAAAGTACTGACCACTGTAGACAGGTAATTAACCCATTGTCTATGGGAACCTGGTGGGTCCTGTATAAACTCTATGGGGATTGCGGAATCTAGTAGTGAACAGGTTAACCTTTATAGACAGGTTCCATAATGATGTTTTTTCGTCATTGGATCACATTATAGGTGGCCACTAAAGGCAGGTTGGCTGCTATAGACATGTGGCCATTAAGACAGGTTTGACTTTTAATTGTATATAATTGTTCTTTAACCCCCTGATTGCCAAGGTCGACTCTGGTCTCCATAAACATAGAATAAGATCGGGGCCCCGTCGCAGAAAGAATTCAAATCAATCGTGGGTTATAATTGATTGCAAGTCAGCATTTGAACCAATAAGATTTGCGCAACATTTTGCAACAGGGCCCTGGTGATTCGTTCCTATAAAAAGATCACACACAAAAACAAGCATCGAACTATTCTTTTTACCAAGCTTCTGTCCATTGTAGATGAATGGGACTGAAATCAACTTTTTAAGAACTTAGTCAAGTGGATTTTTGCCATGTTTATTTGCATCGCCCAAAAACCTGCGGATTAAAATTTCAAATAAAGTTATTTTCAAGACGTTACTTTGGCTTTGTAGTGATGTGCGCTCTTATACTTAGAGCAATGAGTAAAGTCGGAGAGAATGTTATTACAGATAAATTGTAACAGTTTCCGTGCTAAACTTCGTGCTAAAGTACCGTGCTAAAGTACCAGAGTAAAATATTTTATTGGTTACATGCACATTTGTACGTACAGGCGGTCAATTAATTATGATTATTTATAGCATAAAGTCTGCATGGACCGCGGCCCTTCATCATCACCATCCGAGAGACAATGCCTTGGCTTCGAACGCAGGCCCGTTTTAGTCAGATTTTTTTCCAGACAAAATCAGAACTCTGTTAATGGGATTTGTTCACTTTGTACTATAAATAAAAAGAAAACAAACATACTGATATTTCTACATCTAACCAAGAGATGGCGCTATGGCCATTATAATGTTGGCTACTTTCAGTCTAGAGCTACAGATAATAACAGTAGTGCTACTGCTGATCGATCTGGCATATATAAAGTTTACATATTATCATAATTATCATAATTACCATTGCAGTTCTGATTATAATACTGTGTGTCACCTGTGCAAATAAGTCATACTTACTAGATAAGTATTGTCCTTCTTTTGCAGGCATCTTCAAGTTTAGTAAAACATTTCATATACCACTTGATGATGATTAAATGTAGAAGTTGATGCTGATAAAGGCTTCAGAAGATGCCAGGAAAAAAAATTGCTTTGAAGTCTAACTATCAGGCTCATTTCTTTTCTATTCTGAATCATGAATCCTTGTCTCATCGATTTTTTTTTGTTCATCCTTTAAAAGTAAATTGAGCCTGTTTACATCAACAATCTGATTGGGTCACTTTAATAGCTAGTGCTTAACCAATATACTTACATATTTGCTGTATGAATATCAGGTGCAGAAAATGCATTGATTTTTTTAATGAATTATCAAATATTAACAAGATCTCGTCACTTATGTCGATAACAATGTACAGATTCCCATAGGTAATGGCCATAGAACGATTTTCTACTTGGAACAGAATGACAACAGAGAATTGTAAGTGTTATTCTGCAGAATTAGAAAATATCAACAGCGCCATCTCTTGTTTGTGGCCGAATAGTCTGGCTTGGATTTATACTTGCGTGGTCTACACTCATTTTGTCTACAACATGAAGCCTGAGAATTCGAATTGTCCAACTCTAATCTCGAACCTCAAGCATACTCTTACCCTTATCCCAAACCCTAACCCTATTCCTGATGTCTAATCTTAAAGGGAACCACCAGGCAAATAACAACAAAAAACTATACGTTTTGGTACCGTTGTGTGATATTAAATAGATGCTCAACGCTTTGCAAAGGGTTGTGTAATTCATAAACAATACAATTCATTTCCCTCACTTACGAATCCATCATTATAATGATGGTTCCACATGTACCCCACATCTGAGAGTGCGCCAATTCTATTCGCGCGTACGTTTGGAGACAATAGAATCCCGGACGATCGTTCACCCTGGTCAAAGGTAGTCTTCGGACATGCAGACACCACACATGAGGCGTGTTTTCATTTATATAATTTTTTTCTGGAAACATATTTGTCTGAGCTTGTTGGTGGAATGGACTACTAATGATGTTATCTTTTATGTATACGAATATTATTTTGGGGTGGTGGTACCCTTTAAAGGGATCTAGTAACTTTTTAGACACGTGAAAAGAACTGACGGAGAGCTGATAAAATGTGTATGTCTGTGATCTGATATGTGCAAATTCTACGGTAAATGAAAGTCATATAATGACCGAGTAAAGTACGTAATGCAAAGCGATATTCACTAACTCATTGCTCTGTTTTTGTAGACAGTTATCGTTATGCAGTAGATAATTACACATCTGAACACTTCAACAGAGTAACTACCCTAGCTTGACCCTCACAATACAATAGGTTAACGCGCTCTGAGAAAATGTAAATAGCGTCATCTAGTGTTCGTACCTGAACAACAGATTGACTACCCTAGCTTGACCCATCTGGTGTTTGTAACTGAACAACTAGCCCTGGCTAGGCCAATGATGTTAATGAGTAGCGCAATATACCAGTCCAATTACATATCCATATGGAAGGGATTTCCTGGAACACTTCCTTGCAGAAGGGGGTGCTAAGGGGGCTACCCCCACCCCCCCCCCCCCCCCCCACTCCTCGATAAGAATACAACTTATATATAACCATAACAGTCTGTATGCATCCTACATATCGAGGTTGCATGTAGTACAATTATCAAAATATATTCAACTCTCTTCTACGACCATATTCAGAATGCTAATTTTCCAACTTAAAGGGATAGTTTAGTTTTGGTATAGAGGGCGCTACACAAAATATATTTTTTTGGTGAGATAATGAAAACTGAGTGTAAAATTGGAAAGAGCATACAATTTTAATGACAGAATAAACTTTATTTGATCAAAATTGTTGAAACAACTGAGTGTTTAGAGAGCGACCTCTTCAGCTTTAACGGCTCCGTTTGAATGATAACAGGCTTTTTACTTATTAGTCATTTGTAATTATTTATGTCTTTAGAGCATGGTGGAGTGATAAATGTTAGTTTGTATGTTGTGGTGCATGTTTTGTTGACTAAAATTCAGTTTGACTGAAACTGTACTCTCTTTACCAGAACTCAACTATCCCGTTGTTGCTTGTTATCAAGTATGTTTTCCCCCTAATTCTTGTTTCCTTTTGGCCTTGCTTAACGGAAGCTATGTATGGTAATCGTGATGTTAGATCTAATACGTGCAACTTAGCCGATCTCCGGTACACTGCGATCAAACATGCCAACTTCATTAGTAACTACTCTGTATATGTGTCTTTATGTCTCATTGGAAACATCGTGAGGAAACTTAACATTTTAATTTGTACAAAACCTTTCTGGACTGATCACAAACATTTCCGAGCATTTTTTGATGAGTAGAAAGACTGCAGAAAGTTTGCGGAGCCCTGCACCGAAGTTGTCTTCGTGCTTCAATAAGGAGGGAGGCATATGTGAGTTAGCTTTACCTTAGTGAACATGTTATATTTCTATATTTTCTTTGCCTTCTTTTAATCATAATATTTCTCCTTAGAAATCAATGTTATTGATTCCAACAATCAATTATTGGGCAACTTCTATCATGTATATCTAAACCTGTTCTTCTGAGATTAAATGCTAATAATTCATGACGATACAATTAGTTATGATACTACTCTGTATATTATTTGACAGGTAGATCAGCTAGCTTGTACTGTAGTAATGTTTTAATTTGATCTATGAAGAACATTACCATCATCCAATCAGTACTCGTGACCGCCTCCTTTCAATCGTTATGTGTCCTATTTACAGAGCCATGGCAACTGCAGATGCTGTATTTGCTCAAAGTTTGGAATGCTGTTTATGCTTCGACTATTTCACCGAACCTAAGTTCCTGAGTTGTGGGCACACTTTTTGTAAGAAATGTTTGGTCCATCTCTACGAATGTCATCCCCAACAAAACCAGCTCTCTTGTCCGGTTTGTCGTCAGATTACTAAAATTAACAATGGAAACATTTCTAAACAGCAAACTAATATTTTGATTCAATCGATGGTTGAGGACATGAAATATGTCGAAAGAAGCTGCACCATACATGCTATATGTGACCCGGAAGATAAATCCCCCGCGTCTCAATACTGTGCACAGTGTGACGATTACATGTGTGACCCCTGCGCAGTGGCGCATGGGAAATTTAAGAAGAACTTAAAACACGATGTGGTCAGCATGGATGACGTCAATAAGGGAAAGGTCAAAGTGAAGCGTCTCTGTACCAAGCATCCAGATGAAGAGAAGCTGTATGTCTGTATATCGTGTAATGTGTCCATCTGCTTCAGATGCCATGTGCTCGAACACACCAAACCGGATCACGAGATCAAAGAGGTGTCTGACTACAAGAAAACTATCCAGGAGCAAATCAAGTCCCTTCAGAAGAAGGCTGAAACAATAATTGCGAAGATCGAGGCACACGAAGAGCTAGTTAAGGAACAGAAAGTTGTTGTTGAGGTGGAACTAGATCAGACGATAGCCGAGATCAATCAATCATATGAAGAAGCAGTGAATCATCTTACGAGGCAACGCAATGATCTCATCGACCGATGCAAACAAGAAAAGGCTTCTCACATCGCGCAACTTGAGAAGATCAAGGAATCTGAGGACACAAAGATGTCTTGCATCCAAAGTGCATCTGCGCTCGTCGGCAATGGTATCAAGGCACTGCTAGAGGGGCAGACACTGGCTGTTCACAAGACGATTTGTTGTGATTTGGAGAAAATGTTGGATGCAAGTAATCCTGATGCCACGCAGCCCAAATCCATAGCTGACCTTGCAAAGCGGTTGCAATTCATTAATAGTGGTCCTCTCTGCTGTCTGGGTGATTTGCGACTTCTTGACTGGCAGCTTGGGGAGGTGAGCACATTCCCACTCTCACATAGCGATCCAGGGGATGCAGTGCCTTTGCCTGATGGACGCGTTGCTATTGGTTATTTTGGGGGGAGTGCGATTGAGATGTTCACTTTTGATGGGCCGCAGGAAACAGTGCTGAGGAATGTGTATGTAGAATGTGTATCTGTCTTGTCTGATGGTCGGTACGTTGTACGAGATATTTTTAACAATATCACACTGTACATGCAGGCATGGAAGAAGATCAATGTTCAGTTCAACACACTCTCATGGAATGATGGAGGCATGCGTGTAGACAGTGATGACAACATATACGTTGGTTATACTATTAAAATGAAGATTGCTGTATTCCGACCAGAAGGTGGTGCGCCAATTCGGGAGATTCCGTGCCATGACTATCAGCCTAGAGAAATCTGTCACATGAATCACAGCAAAAGGCTGGTAGTGCGTGATTGGTTAAAGTCAGTCAGGGTCATTGATGACATGGATGAGGAAGGCACAGTCCTTCATCACATCCAGGTGGATAGTGATAATGCACGCATTGCTGTCCTGGAGGATGATAGCATACTGATTGCATGCTGGGAGGATGATCTGCTGAGTATTGAGCTGTACACAAAGGACCTGGAGAAAATCAGAACAGTCCTCAGGGACTTTCCACTGGTAGATTGCGTAAGGAAATTGGTTGAATTGTCCACTGGAGAGATTGCTGTAGTATCATGGAAGCAATTCATTGTCTTCCACAAAATCTAATATTGCAATAGAATTAGTGTAATCAAATGCGAATAAACACATACTTGTCCTGAAGGATGATAGCATACTGACTGCATACAGGGAGGATGGTTTCATGAGTATTGAGCTGTACACAAAGGACCTGAAGAGAATCAGAACAGTCCTCAGGGGCATTCCAATGGCAGTCTATGTGGTCAAATTGGTTGAATTGCCCACTGGAGAGATTGATGTAGTATCATGGAAGCAATTCATTGTCTTCCACAAAATCTAATATTGCAGTAGAATTAGTGTAATCAAATGCGAATAAACACATACTTGTCCTGAAGGATGATAGCATACTGACTGCATACAGGGAGGATGGTTTCATGAGTATTGAGCTGTACACAAAGGACCTGAAGGGAATCAGAACAGTCCTCAGGGGCATTCCAATGGCAGTCTATGTGGTCAAATTGGTTGAATTGCCCACTGGAGAGATTGATGTAGTATCATGGAAGCAATTCATTGTCTTCCATAAAATCTAATATTGCAATAGAATGAGTGTAATCAAATGCGAATAAACACATACTTGTCCTGAAGGATGATAGCATACTGACTGCATGCAATAAGGATGGTTTGATGAGTATTGAGCTCTACTCAAATTACCTTAAGATAATTAGTTGTGTTGTTTTAATTTATTGGTATACATACAAAAATATCAACTCATTGCGCATAATTGCTATTTAAATGCATATTACAACGTGAATTGTATAAAGAATCAGTAACGTTGTAAGGTACTTTCCACTGGCAAATAATATTGAAATTGGTTGAATTGCTCTCTGAGGAGATTGTTGTTGTATCAGAGAGGCAATTCTTTGTCTTCCACAAAATCGCAAATCACAAAAGATAAATCATTTCCTGTCTTACTACTTTTTATCCACTGCAGGACTGGTACCGAAAATCATGTCATGCATGTTAAATCCAATCCAAGATCTTAATTCATTAGATTTCATTGCGATTTTTGTAAACACAGCAAAGAACTACATTTGGCAAATTCAACCAATTGACTTTAAACTGTAACATTTCACTTGCTCCTTCTTGTTTTACTTTATGTAACTGAAGAATTCAATATATTATGCTTTTTCATATTTCTCCATAATCATGGTATCCGAATTCGGATACTTCGGTCGCTCATAGTATCCAAAGTCTGATATCTTTGCACGAACAATCGGGATACAATTTTACATCAAACTTCACTTTTCACTCATAAGCAGCATTGCTCTTTTTCTATGAAAACGTCGCATATCATTCAGAAGAATCTTACAATGATATTGGTATTTGATTGAGGTCTCAAATGTCACTTTTTGAAAAAAAAAAATATTGGCTACGTCAATTCGCTACGTCAATGAATCACTTTTATAATGCATCGTTTCACTCATAATGAACATGCAAGAGGGAACCAGCGAAGAATCGTTGTTGTTGTTTTGTTTTTTTAGCGTTCATTCAATATGAATACTTTCGCAATAATACTTTGTACCATTTATATTTATATACTATTAATCAATCATATAATAACACAATGGTATTAAACATACATTTAAATGGTCCTCCTACTAGATGCTGCCTGTCAAGCTCTCAAATTCGACCTCACCAGCGAGGAAGCAAAGCTTGTAAATGTAGATGGACCCTGGTACATGGCAGTGGCGTAGCTAGCATTATTTTATCGGGGTGGGGGGGGGGGGGGGGGAGTGGGGGGCACTGAGGGTGCGGCTTAAATTCTTATGAGAGGCATCGGTTTTCAGCTGACAAGCAAACAAAAAATGGTCCTCACCCATTTTGGTGACCGTAAATTTAATGCGCAAATTTACCTGAAAATGTCATGATGTGGGACGACAAGTGTTCTAGTTACATGAACAATTTCATATTTTTGTCCAAAAACTAATTAATTAAGTAACGTTTCAAAGTGTTATACAACATAAGCTAAAAGTTTTATTTTAATCCCTCTGTATTGTACAGTGTATATAGTTGCTTGAAAACTTAACAAATTTATGATAGCAATCGTTGTCTAATAGTTGCAACAAATTATAATTACATCGTCTTTTGTTATGTATTGTCATATCCATTGAAATGTTTCTGTTTGATTACAGCTTGCAAAATACAAAAAAAAAATGCATAATGTATATCAATTTGTATAAGAATGTAAATAATGTCTTATATTAATTCCTTACCTGTATACATTCATGACTCAAATAATATATGAAATTATTTCCCCATAAATAACATAATGTACTTGATTGTAAACAAGCAGAATTCTTTTGTATGAAAGGGGGCATATATTGCACGATAACAAACCAAACCAATAATGTATCTTATAAATGTTTTCACAATAATCTGTTTTCAAATAAGAAATAAATATAAGCACAATTCAATTTGTTCTATAAATATGTGTACCGAATAAGACACTTACTAATATAAATCAATCCCGACTCTCAGCCGTATTTATCATACATGCACATTCCAACGTTATATTATTGATGAACAAAGTACACATTGTACTATACAGGGGCGGATCTAGCTTTTTGCTAAGGGGGGGGGGGGGGGGGGGGTTGACCCCAGCGGCGAAGTACGAGCCGCGTAGCGACGAGTGGGGAGAGAGTCCGAGATGGGGGTGTCTCCCCTCTCGGCGATTTTATATGCTATTTTGAACCCCCGTAAGTGATGTTTTCCTGGCATCTACTAACACAATGGAGGCCATAAAAATCAGTGCAGTGTTTTTCTATGCACATCACATTTTCACTTGCAGCCCAAGGGGGGGGGGGGGGGGGGGGGGGTGTGTTAAATCCCCTAACCCCCCCCCCCCCCCCCCCGTAGATCTGCTACCGCTACCATCGAAAATATAATTACTTTTGTTTTCAAATCCTGAATCTATAGGAAATATTGCATATTATTTATGTCACAAATTGTACACACATTATATTTAATTGCATCTTGTTATCGCAATGTTGCTGAAATAAGTTGAATTTGTATATTGATTGCTTCTATACTCGTTTATAAACATACCACATTTCCATTCGATATAATTATCTAATATAAGGATACATAACATTTTGATCAAAATAATGTACACATTCTAGAAAACATGTTGTTATTTTTGTTTCTATACATCCCGATTTTATTTACCTGTATAATCCTGATTTTCTTTGCTTGCATATTTATACATAAACTATTGCATACAGGAAAATACATGTATAGTGATATATGATATTTCAATATACGTATGAAATGTATTTAGTTGTCATATTATGCCAGAACGTCACAAACCTATGTGCGTTACTTTTGTAAACGTGTTGGTAAACCTACCAACTGGCATTCATTGATCGTTATTAATAGCAAATGTAAACTATTATGTGTAAATAATGTACAAAGTATTTCGGTAATCTAAAACTGACATCAATGACATCCATGTAAGAAATCATAACGAAATCTATCATTTCCTTAATCATTCTATACTCAACTAGAAGGCCGACAAAGTCAGCATACCCACGCCTCCCATTAGCCCTGTTCTACCCCTTCGTCGGCCTCAACCCTGTTTTGCTTACCGATGCATCCTAAAAACATAGTGATCAACCGTTGAACAGAACGAGTGTATGAACTGTATGTTTATCTTAAGCGTATAAGTTTAAATTGCATGTAAATTGTCCACTTGAGAGGATCATCACCATTGTTCTGGTCATTGGGCCAGGATGTGTGCATTAATGCCATTAATAAAAATGAACATCTGTTCATCTTCACATTAGTGTCGGGTCAATAATAATTATTAAATAAATAAATGTATTTTTCGGAAACTTACCAATTTCTTGGCGCTTCAAAGTTCAGATCAGCGTGTTGCAATTCAATTCCGTTCCGTATTAATTAACCCGGAATCGAAAGTACCGTACCATAACATATGGTACCGTGCGCGCGATCGCGATGCACACATGGACTAAACTTGTTAGTTGCTGCTCGATTGGATTCAGCGAGGTTACCGTACCGCGCCTATAACGTGCAGATATTATTTAGGCACACACGTGCATTAAATACATACTCAAACTTCAAGGTTCCACAGAATTTGCAGGGGTCAACCAATCATCACCAAAATCTAATCGATTCTTCCATGTCACTATCCAAACATTCCCTGAAAATTTGGTGCAAATCCGTTCACCCGTTCTCTAGTTATCTTGTACACAAACAAACAAAAAAACAAAAAAAAAAAACAGACAAACAAACAAACAAACAAACAAACAAACATACGGAACCCTTTACATAACCCCCTGCCGATTTCATCGGCGTGGGTAATTATATTATGTAAGATCTATGTAAATAACTTTTACACACAAAAAAAATTAAAACAAATTACGTTATCCTACAATGGCATAACTAGCTGTATATTGTATCCAGGGCACTGAACTGCTGGCTTGGAGTCACCAATGTGCAGTGGCGTAGCTACATTGGCAGGGGGGGGGGGGGGGGGGTGGGCGTGCCCCCTGTGATTTGGAAAAACAATAAAACAAACATAAGGCGAACATTTTCGAGAAAAAAAATGAAGAAACACAAAAGGTGTGCCACTAATCAGTTCGACCCCGCTACACCACTGCCAACATGGGAGCTAAACCTTTGGGGCCACCAACATTAATTTCCTTCAATAAAAATTACTTTGTCCCGACCGGGCAGCTAAATTGCATAATTTGCAATTATAATGTTATGTACTTGTTTCTTTTTTTGTTGGGGGGGGGGGGGGGGGCACATCCCATCTCGGGCTATAAAAACTTGATGGTTCCTTTTGTTTCACTTGCCCGACAGGGCCATCATGGCAAATTATTGCTAGCCCTACTGTATCCCTATGTCTCATATCTGTAGTTCAATCTTGAGAATTGTAATTTCTTTTGTAAATAGATAATTGTCCTCTCTTTTACTAAGTCCATAATAAGAACATGTATACAGTTTTGATGAATAAAAGTATTTAGATCAAAAGTATCGTTATGTATTATTGTCTGTGTACGTGTTTATGTGAGTGCAATTCCGTTTGTATGGGTGTGTGTGTATGTGTTTATGTACCATGCGTCGGTATGCGTCTGTGTATGTGAATATGTGTGGTTCGTGTGTGTGTGTGTGTGTGTGTGCGTATGTGCGTGTGTGTGTGTGTGTTTGTCTGTATGTGTGTGTGTGTTAACCAAAATTTAACAAAATTGTGTTTGTACGTGTATGGGGGATGTGGGGTGGTGATAGCGTGAGGGGGATAGGTATCCCAGCTCCCCTACCACCCCCCCCCCCCCCCCACCCCCATGTTGCCTGTCTACCCCAGCCCTGTGGCTTGCGTTTCTTTCTCCTAATTTGCATCCCTCTATTCTAAGTAGCGCCTCAGTTAATCACCTAAGTGTAAACACAAATAGGAAGTTTAACTTTGATCATCTTTGCGGATTTAAACTGTTTTTCAACGCCCCCAAAAATATGAAACTGATGATAAATTATATAGAAAAAGATAACCTTTCACTTCGTAATGACGACTTCAAGACTATTATACAAACAGACCCATGCAATAAATCGAAACAAACAACGAATTAAGTGCGAGCTTCCAGTGGGCTTAGCGAATAAGTTATCAAAAACAGTACAAGATAAATAATGTTATACTTCGATTTTTCTTTGTTGATGCATGCGTTGTCGATTTTGAACTCAATATTCGTAGGAGTTTTATCTTTATACACTGTGATAAAGTAAGGCTATCGAGGATCGTATAATATTCGTGACTTTAGTGAGACTAGCGTTTGTTTGCATGATAATAATACTCATTTTAATTAATTGTGAGGATTATGTCATCTATCAATTACATCGAATAGTATAAACACTTCCTTGATTAATATCTGATTCTTCTTTCATTTTCACTGATTTTAAATTACGCAAAGTGAGAGTATAATTATATCGCTGTTCGCATGATATAAAATAATGCATTTAAGTGAGACTAGCATTTTTTGCCATACTAATCATGCACATTTTAATTCATGGTTAGTTTATGCCATCTATCAATGACATCGCATACCTGCACTTCCTGAATAGCTCTCTGATTCATTTCATACACATGTTAGTTTGTGAGTCTCTTACCCAAAGTCATAATATTTACATTTTAATACAGTCAAACCTCTGCGTAGTGACCACATAGTCTTGGGGAAATATAACTAAAGTGACCACTGTAGACAGGTAACCTTTATAGACAGGTTCCATAATGCTGTTTTATCTGCATTGGATCACTTTAGATTGGCTGCTATACACGTGTGGCCACTAAGACAGGTTTGACTTTCAATAATACATACTTGTTGGTTAACCCCCTAAATGCCATGGTCGACTCTGGTCACCATAATCATATAATACAATCTGGGTCCCGTTGCAGAAAGAATTGCAATCGATTGTGAGATACAATTAATTGAAAGTCAGACAAAAGTAATACGCATTTGAATCAATAACATTTGCGCAATCAATGAATTGCAACTTGAGGCCTGTAGACATGTTATTAAGGGTAAATTTACAATCGGTTGTGCATATATCGTTTTGCAACGGGGCCCTGGTGATTCGTTCCTATACAATGAAACAAGCATTGAACAATTCAAGACGATCTAAATGGGATTTTCTTTGATAAATCTGTCTTCTTTTCTTTTTGTACCATCATCAAACAGAAAATAAAGAAAACAAATATAATCATACAGTACATTTGACCAAGAGATGGCGCTATGCCCATTATAATGTTGGCTACTTTGAGGCTTGAGACTGTTGAGCTTTCTGGCATATCAACCATGGACCCTAATAGGGCCCGTGTATCAACATACAGTATGTATTATCATAAGTAGCGTTGTGGCTCTGTTTATTATACGTGGCTATAATACCATGCAGAATTTGAAGCACTGGGCCAACGTCCATGCTCAAATTGGACTTTCAACCCGTACATACTTATTAACCATAATGCAGTTACATACGTTGTTAACTGGTCAATGAGTGTGTGTATGTGTGTGTGTATTTTTTGTACATGTGTGTACGTGTGTGTACGTATGTGTGTACGTGTGTGTGTGTGTGTGTGTGGGTATGTGTGTGTGTGTGTGTGTGTGTACGTGTGTGTTTAAAAAAAAGTGTGTGTGTGTGTGTGTGTGTCTGAATGTGCGTGTGTATTTTTACGTGGTCTTGTTTGTACGTGTGTGTCCATGTATGTGTTTGTTTGTGTGTGTGTGTGTGTTACAATCACAGCAGCAACTCTTCGTCTCTTTCTCCCTCCCCCAAATCTGTATGTCTACCATAATTTCTATCAATACACATTTTCTCTCCTTTTTTTTATAGTGCATATTCTCGTTTGCAGTATTCCACTCAAAAATATTTTTTGTACAAAAGTTTGCATTAGATTTGTTAACCGAAGTGCAACAGAGCATAAGAAATATGTTATTCATACAGTTTGTGTTTCATGTTGGCCTTCCACGCAATATGTGCATGTCAGTGACATTGTTGTACATAATTATATAGGTAATGTTCAGCTTCGCAGCTTGGCTGTTCTGTTTTATAATACCATAACATTCTACCTACTCTGCCTTGGCCTGTTTGTCTCACCTAACAAAACTGTTATAAAGCAAACCAGAAGGAATACACAATTTTCTATTTATTTTTGGATCATTTTGAAAGCTGCACTATCTCCCAGTAAACAGACGATCATGAACAGTTTGTACTAATGTGGGGGAATTTTAATAGAGGAGCAAGAGTTTCCATATGTAGAAAAACTGCAAAAAGTTGGAGCCCTAAACGGAAGTTGTCTTCTTGCTTCAACTAGCTTGGAATACGTGAGTTGGTTTAGTTATAATGACCAAGGCCCCGTCATTAAACGTTTCCAATTGTTGTAAATGTCAAATTATTGTAACTACTATATCAATAGCCAATCAGTATGGAGCATTATAGGTGTTGCAATTATAGTTATTCGGCATTTACTGCAATTTGAAGTTTTATGAAACGGGCTCGAGAAATGAAACAGGAACTAAATTATTTTAATTTCTGTTCAATGGTTAGTGTAGAATAAATTTCTGTAATGATAATAGAACTGAACATGGTGGACTGCAATAATTTTATAAAAACTTTTTTCTTCAGAAAACCCGATGCATGGATAAAGAACTCTAACATAATTCAATTCCAACCTCAAGGCCATTATATATTAGGGAATTTTCCATTTTATAAATGTTATGTTTGATTTGGTAGAAGGTGAATGAGAAAAATGATGATAACATAATCTGAGCAAAAAGATACAAAGGTTGAATGAGTTTGAACTTCGTTGTGTGTCGTTCGATCATGTGCCACCGATCTAAACCAAACACAAAAAGTAACTACCCCTCTAAACAATTGCTCATAATTTCATAACCAAGAATCGTCTCAGGATTTCGTCTTGCCAAACTATCCACATGGTAGTTATCAAAACAATTTGTAAAAATAAGAGGTTACCATTAATCCATGGTTGAGTAAGCACACATTAAAGAGAAAATTGTCATATTTCAAAATTCGCAAAAGTATTATCGTCATTACAGTTTATTGAGTATTGGAAAATGTAAATGCACTGTTTTACAACTGCAATTAATACATGTTACCACATGTGCCATTAAAAAATAAAAATGAATAGAATATCAGACAGCTTTGTTTCATAAACCATAATCAATTCCTTCAACCACATGTGCTATTTCACAACAATTTACAGGCACACGCAATGTCTTGTGACTTTTGGGCCATTTTGTCTTTAAACATGTTAAAGGGATCAAGTAACTTTGTTGACATGTGCAACAAGTGATGAGTGGTTGATACAATGTAAAGTGTTGTTATCTGATATCATATGTCCACTGGGTGTTGTGTGAAAATTTCGGTTACAGCTCGTTATTCCGAAGGATCGTTATTCCGAAGGTTCAGTTATTCCGATTTTCAAAAATTGCCGCTCCATAGACCCCCGGAATGACTCGGCTAGGTAGTTGAGTAGGTTGAGTAGCGCCAAGTCCATTATTCTTCTTCTAGTTCGGCTCCATAGACCCCCGGAATGACTTGGCTATGTATTTGTGTAGCGCCAAGGCCATTATTCTTCTTCTAGTTCGGCTCCTTACACCACCATTTGAGCCTTTTTGAGGGTTTCCGTAGGTCTTTGGTAGCTCCAACTCTATGTATTTTGTAGTTTTAGTCTGCTCCTTAGACCCCTTAACTCCCGTTTCAGGGTTTTTGTAGCTCCAAAGACCCTATATTTTGTGCTTGTAGCCAGCTCTTCAGACCCCCATTTCAGAGTTCCGTGAGGCACACCCCCGTCAAAAAATAATTCGAGTGCCCCCCCCCCCCCCCCGGGGCTACGGTACGGTACCGTACGTACGGTATGTAAACAATTGCCCCTTGGCCTTGACGTCACGTCTTGCTGGGGTGTAATATACCCATGTGCTATCCAAAAATAGAACACGGCAGCGGCATGTACTGTATTTACTAAGTCAGGTGATAATCAAGATTATAATTAATTCACACATTGCAAGATTCATTTCGGTCACGGGAACTCACATCATAAATTTTGTTAGGCAATGCAAATATCTCATACGCACTTTAAATCATCATAAAGAACATCAGTTCAGACAAAGAATCGGAAATGTAAAGTATGATCTTTCATTGCAATGTGTCCTTATCTCCTTATGTCCGCGAACTTTGACGGCAGATAGGCGGAGCTATAATAATGGACATGTACTAGTAATTAAGAAAAGGGCATGTTGTTTTTCTTATATTATATGTGTCAATCGGGAGAAAATAAAATAAGACATTGCAGAAACCTGTTATCTCATTGGGGCTCCACCACCTCTACCCCTACCGGAGCATAATTTCCCATCAGGCTAGTCACCTGTAACTTTACTCGACAAATCGCTAAACGTATTGAAAATATTAAATAGTTCACACTAATTATAAACTCATCACTTGAAGTCTAAACGTACTGAGGACCCCATCACGGGGGCTCTAGTATAGGAGCCCCTCGACACAATCCATGCATGGCTTTCTGCTACTGCATTAATTGCCACGTAGGCTAAATTAAACCCCAATAATGATCCACTCGTAGTACCTTTTATTTAAAACGCAACAACAGTGCTAAAATGTCCAAAGCAATACATATAGATTCACTATTTCTGTCATTATATCCGACATATAATCAGTTGTTCTAAATGTCTAAAAATACCAACAAATGCTAGCAATATTTTCATTATTCAATCTGAACTGCTGATCTGAAGCTTTATTATATTTGGAAAAAAAATCTCTATAATTTGTGTCATCGGACCAAAGCTGCTATGAAACAGCATGCAAATGTTGAATTTGAATATGCCCCATTGCTTAGAATCAGTGCTGTAGTCGAGTCCACCCTGTCCGAGTCCGAGTCCGAGTCCCTGGAGTCCGAGTCGAGTCCGAGTCCGAGTCCGAGACCGAGTCCCGGACATCCGAGTCCCGAGTCCCGGACATCCGAGTCCGAGTCCGAGTCCGAGTCCCAATGGGAAAATCTTAAATTGCAATTCTTTTTATGTCACATGATCAGTTCCATTATGATAAATGCCTTACAGTGAACTCTCTATAACATAAATAGTTGTCTGGTTCATTGTAAACTTCCATTTGTCAGATATATTTTAACTCTTCTTACTACAACAGTTATCTTCATAATAGACACCATCAAAGAAATGACAAAGAGTTATCTGCAGAAATGATTTTGGGCAATGTCAAAGGTTATTATTACAGAGTATGAGACAAATGCAACTATTGATGTCTATGCAGGATAAAAAGTTCATAAAAAGTGTGACAGACGGGACAAGAATTTAGTTGATCTTTGTCACCCTTAAATTTCCCAAAAATACAGTGGATAAGGAACTGCTGCATATCTTTTCCTAAGGTTCACTGTCAAATTATGGATTAATGGGATATAACTTTATGTGCAAACAGTCAAGTTGCTTAAAAAGTTTATCATTGTTGAAGTTAAGCATGACTTTCAGCAATTTTCTAATCCTTTTAAGATCACAATTTTTAGCAAAAAATATTAAATATCTGAAAATTCACGTTTTGTGCCATAAACTGTCAGTTATGAACAGATGAGCAAGATATCATCCTAATAAGCAATGAAGAGCAATCACTGTCAAGAACCAATTGGAAAGAAAGAAATACTGATTAATAACATAATTCAAATTTATCATGGGGGGGGGGGGGCGCAACATAATTGACTGAAACTGATGAAGGGACTGGTGCGATACTTGAACATTATATTTCTTGAAATTGGTGTGAATTATTCAGTCGCATGCATCTATCATGACCTGATTGAAGTTTGAAATTGAACTATGATTTTGTTATCAGATTGGATGGTTATATACTGCAATACAGGGTGGCCCTCCAAAAAACGGAACGGGGCACTTCCCAAAATATAGTAATAAAATGATATATCCATAGGATATGGTATCTTTTCCAATGAAAAACGATACTTATAGAACAGTAATTTTGGTCGAGTAGTTTTTGTTTTAGGGCGCGCTGAGTGACACCATGTCAGGTTCCCATTCTTGTCAATTCTTACCAAGTCATCAAAGTAACAACCATGCCCATTCTCTCGGCACACAGCTGAAAGCATACTAACAATAGCGCGCATATTGCTCGTAGTTCAATTTAAGTCGCATCATATCAGGCTTTCGTAAATTAATTCACGTTCTGGCCGTAATAGACCGTGTCTTACGTGTTCCAAAACATAAAACGACTAATTTCAACGTCTATTTAGGCATGTAATCATAGAGTAACTATAATATAAAGACGTATGATAGCTTGTTGAGGCGATGTTACGATTATTTTCCAGAATGCCACACTCAAGCGAGCAAGGTACGCCAGAACAACGGGTTTGTTTTTGCTTGCGCTGGGGTAATTTTATGAACTATAAATAAACGTGGGAAAAACGGAAAAAATGCCGGTCTCGTTGCCGGTCTCGGCCGATTTTCGCCCGAGTCACAAGTCACCATTGGTCGAGTCCAAGTCCGAGACCGAGTCTTTGTGGCTCGAGTCCGAGTCCGAGTCCCGAGAAATACGGACTCGAGACCGGTCTCGAGTCCGAGTCCGGACTCGAGTCCTACAGCACTGCTTAGAATAAGCGATCAATCGACAGATCGAATAGCGCAAAATAAAGCAAATCTGTAAGGCGTAATTGTCTGCATTCAAAATGAAAATCATGATTTAAGAATCAAGTTCAATTTGAGCCAAATTTAATTTACAATGTCCAAGAAAACTTATGCTATAAAGTGTGTGTGTTAACCAAAATTTAACAACATTGTGTTTGTTCGTGTATGGGGGATGTGGGGGTGGTGGTAGCGTGAGGAGGATAGGTACCCCAGCTCCCCTACCACCCCCATCCCCATGTTGCCTGTCTACCCCAGGCCTGTGGCTTGCGTTTCTTTCTCCTAATTTGCATCCCTCTATTCTAAGTGTAAACACAAATAGGAAGTTTAACTTTGATCATCTTTGCGGATTTAAACTGTTTTTCAACGCCCCCAAAAATATGAAACAGTTCGTAATGAAGACTTCAAGAAAATTATTCAAACAGACCCATGCAATAATTCGAAACAAAATCGATTGACAGCAAACAGCGAATAAAGTGCGAGCTTCGAGTGGGCTAAGCGAGTAAGCTATCAAAAACATTACAAGATAAATAATGTTATACTTTAATTTTTCTATAATATTGTCACTTTTTTTTGCATAGAACGTATTTTGTTAATGTTGTTGATGTATGAGGGTGTCGATTTTGTATTCCATATGCGTAGGAGTTTTATCTGTATACACTGTGATAAAGTAAGGCTATCAAAGATCGTATAATTTGTGTGACTTTTAATAGTGAGACTAGCTGTTTGTTTGCATGATAATCATACTCATTTCAATTAATTGTGAGGATTATGTCATCTATCAATTACATCGAATAGAACACTTCCTTGATCACATAGTCTTGGGGATATATAACTAAAGTGACCACTGTAGACAGGTAACCTTTATAGACAGGACCCATAATGCTGTTTTATCTGCATTGGATCACGTTAGGTTGGCTGCTGTACAAATGTGGCCACTAAGACAGGTTTGACTTTCAATAATACATACTTGTTGGTTAACCCCCTAAATGCCATGGTCGACTCTGGTCACCAAAATCATATAATACAATCTGGGCCCCGTTGCAGAAAGAATTGCAATCGATTGTGAGATACAATTAATTGCAAGTCAGACAAAAAAATAATATGCATTTGAATCAATACAATTTGCGCAATCAATGAATTGCAACTTGAGTCCTGTAGTCATGTTATTAAGTGTAAATTTACAATCGGTTGTGCATATATCTTTTTGCAACGGGGCCCTGGTGATTCGTTCCTATAAAATGAAACAAGCAATGAACAATTCAATACGATCTAAATGGGATTTTCTTTGATAAATTTGTCTTCTTTTCTTTTTTTACTATCATCAAAAAGAAAACAAAGAAAACAAATAAAATTATACACTACATTGAACCAAGAGATGGCGCTATAGCCATTTTAATGTTTGCAACATTGAGTCTTGAGCCTATTGAGCTATCTGGCTATGTTACAAACACAAACTATATGCTTTCATATTTCAAAGATTGCTATTAATTTCTTCATACAGTTGTGTGTAACATATTAACATTTTTAACAATATAACTGTATGAATAAATCAGCCATAATCACTGAACAGAGTGATAACAATAACTATTACAGCAATAACCCTTGTGTCTCCCTCCCCAATATATGCGTGTCGATTCACACTTTCCCCTCCTTTTTCTCTTTTGCCCTTTTTGAGCACCCCTGAAAACAAATTGCGCAAACTTTATTTTCAGATCTGTATTTCTTTGTGTGTTTCCACAACATATAATTTGACCATACTAATGTACATGTACATGTACGAATAAAAACAAAAATTCTCCCCCAAATTTTGCATTAGATTTATTTACCTAAGTGCACTGGGGCATAAGATATCATATTCAGAGAAGTATGTTTTATCTTTTGGCCTTGCTGCACGCAATCTGTGCATAACAGCGATATTCTCATAATAATACGTGAAGCTCGGTTGTTCTGTTGTACAATCCAAAGAATAGTCACCCTACTCCGCATTGGTGTGTGCATGTGTCTCACCTAACAAAACTGTTCGAAAGATAACCACAAGGAAAACCAACGTTTCCATTAATTTGAGGTAATTTTGGAGTGCTGTACTATCATTAATATCACGAACAACTTGTACTTGAGTGTGGGGAGAACTTTGACAGAGAAGGGAGAGAGGTTGCATTTATGTGCTTCAGCTAGCTTGGACTACGTAAGTTGATGTATTTTGATGTCTAGAGATGGAGGAACTACATTACGTTAATTCAATTACCAAGAAGTTTGTAGAAAATTATTCTATACCAGAACTGACCATGGTAGACTGCAATGATGTTGCACGTACTGCATGATAACAACCCCCTTTTCTTTAGAAAACTGGTATATAATTATTGTTCAAGTTGGTTCAGTACTATTCTGGACACGATACACAATTGTAAAACATTTTAATTCAAGCGTGAAGACAATGTATAGGGAAGTTCCACTCTAAAATGCTATGTTTGCTTTGAAAGAGGTTGCATGAGAAGAATAACGATACAATAATATGAGCAAAGAGGAAGAATAATGTGAGTTTGTGTGTCGTTCATAATTGCCACCGTTCTGTATCTGATGAATTATGATGGTATCATATTGTGCTTATGTTTGGCAGAGATAGTACCTTTTACATCTTTATGTGTCCTATTTACAGAGCCATGGCGAGTGCAGATGCTGAGGCCTTGAGGCCTGTAGTCATGTTATTAAGTGTAAATTTACAATCGGTTGTGCATATATCTTTTTGCAACGGGGCCCTGGTGATTCGTTCCTATAAAATGAAACAAGCATTGAACAATTCAATACTATCTCAATGGGATTTTCTTTTTCTTTTTTATTCTTTTCTTTTTGTACTATCATAAAAAAGAAAACAAAGAAAACAAGTAAAATGATACACTACATTTAACAAAGAGATGGCGCTATAGCCATTTTAGTGTTTGCAACATTGAGTGTTGAGCCTATTGAGCTATCTGGCTACGTTACAAACACAAACTGTATGCTGTCATATTTCAAAGATTGCTATTAATTTCTTCATACAGTTGTGTGTAACATATTAACATTTTTAACAATATAACTGTATGAATAAATCAGCCATAATCACTGAACAGAATGATAACAATAACTATTACAGCAATAACCCTTGTGTCTCCCTCCCCAATATATGCGTGTCGATTCACACTTTCCCCTCCTTTTTCTCTTTTGCCCTTTTTGAGCACCCCTGAAAACAAATTGCGCAAAATGTCTTTTCAGATCTGTATTTCTTTGTGTGTTTCCACAACATATAATTTGACCATACTAATGTACATGTACATGTACATGTACGAATAAAAACAAAAATTCTCTCCCAAAGTTTGCATTATATTTATTTACCTAAGTGCACTGGGGCATAAGATATCTTATGCACGCAATCTGTGCATAACAGCGATATTCTCATAATGATACATGCAGCTCGGTCCCATTGTTCTGTTGTACAATCCAATGCATAGTCAACCTACTCTGCATTGGTGTGTTTGTCTCACCTAACAGAACTGTTCGAAAGATAACCAGAAGGAATACTACCGTTTCCATTGATTTGAGATCAATTTAAAAACTGTACTAACATTACTATTTCGAACAAGTTTAATCAGTGTGGGAGAATTTCGGAATAGGAGGGAGTGATTCATCATTTTAAGTAGCAAGACTGCAAAAGTTAGAGCCCGAAACGGACGTTGTCTTCGTGCTTCAGCTATAGCTTGGACGACGTAAGTTTATATATATTTTTTGTCTAGAAATGGAGGAAGCACATTATGTTAATTCCACTACAAAGGAACTTTTGTAGAAATTTATTTTATACAAGAACTGACAATGGTAGACTGCAATGATTCTGAAAGTACTGCATGATTAAAAAAACTTTTCTTCAGAAAACTGGTATATAATTATTGTTCAAGTTGGTTCAGTATACTATTCTGGACACGATACACAATTCTAAAACATTTTAATTCAAGCGTGAAGACAATGTATAGGGAAGTTCCACTCTAAAATGCTATGTTTGCTTTGAAAGAGGTTGAATGAGAGGAATAACGATACAATAATATGAGCAAAGAGGAAGAATAATGTGATTTTGTGTGTCGTTCATAATTGCCACCGTTCTGTATCTGATGAATTATGATGGTATCATATTGTGCTTATGTTTGACAGAGATAGTACATTTTACATCTTTATGTGTCCTATTTACAGAGCCATGGCAACTGCAGATGCTGTATTTGCTCAAAGTTTGGAATGCTGTTTATGCTTCGACTATTTCACCGAACCTAAGTTCCTGAGTTGTGGGCACACTTTTTGTAAGAAATGTTTGGTCCATCTCTACGAATGTCATCCCCAACAAAACCAGCTCTCTTGTTCGATTTGCCGTCAGATTACCAAAATCAACAATGGAATTCTAAATTCCATTTCTAAACTGCAAACTAACATTTTGATTCATTCGATGGTTGAGGACATGAAATCTGTCGAAAGAAGCTGCACCATACATGTCATATGTGACCCGGAAGCTAAATCCCCCGCGTCTCAATACTGCGCACAGTGTGACGATTACATGTGTGACCCCTGTGCAGTGGCTCATGGAAAGTTTAAGAAGACCGCTAAACACGATGTGGTCAGCATGGATGACGTCAAGAAGGGAAAGGTCAAAGTGAAGCGTTTCTGTACCAAACATCCAGAGGAAGAGAAGCTGTATGTCTGCACATCATGTAACGTGTCCATCTGCTTCAGATGTCGCATGCTCGACCACAGCAAACCGGATCACGAGATCAAAGAGATGTCTGACTACAAGAAAACAATCCAGGAGCAAATAAAATCTCTTCAGACGAAAGCTGAAACGACAATAGCGATGATTGAGGCACGCGAAGAGCTTGTTAAGGAACAGAAAGCAGTTGTTGAGGTGGAACTAGATCAGAAGATAGCTGAGATCAACCAATCCTATGAAGAAGCAGTGAATCATCTCACGAGGCAGCGTAATGATCTCATCGACCGATGCAAACAAGAAAAGGCTTCTCACATCGCACAACTTGAGAAGATCACGGAATCTGATGACATAGAGATGTGCTGCATTCGAAGTGCGTCTGAACTAGTCGGCAATGGTATCAAGGCATTGCTAGAAGGACAGACATTGGCTGTTCACAAGACGATTTGTTGTGATTTGGAGAAAATGTTGGTTGCAAGTAATCCTGATGCCACGCAGCCCAAATCCATAGCTGATCGTGCAAATCGGTTGCAATTCATTAATAGCGGTCCTCTCTGCTGTCTGGGTGATTTGCGTCTACTTGACTGGCAGCTTGGGGATGTAAGCACATTCCCACTCTCACATAACAATCCATTGGATGCAGTGCCTTTGCCTGATAGACGCGTTGCTATTGGTTATTTCATAGGACAAGCGATTGAGATGTTCTCTACTGATGGGCCGCAGGAAACAGTGCTGAGGGGTGTGCATGTAATATGTGTATCTGTCTTGTCCGATGGTCGCTACGTTGTACGAGATTTGGTTAACAACATCACACTGTACACACAGGCATGGGAGAGGCTCAATGTTCAGTTCAACACACCCTCAGGACTAGGGGGCATGTGTGTAGACAGTGATGACAACATATACGTTGGTTATAATGATACAAAGAAGATTGTTGTATTCCGACCAGAAGGTGGTGCGGCAATTCGGGAGATTCCGTGCCATGGCTATGAGCCTTGGGAAATCTGTCACATGAATCACAGCAAAAGGCTGGTAGGGTGTGATTGGTCAAGGTCAGTCAGGGTCATTGGTGACATGAATGAGGAAGGCACCATCCTTCATCACATCCAAGTGGATAATAAAAATAGACGCATTGCTGTCCTAAAGGATGATAGCATACTGATTGCATGCGGAAAGGGTGGTCTGATGAGCATTGAGCTCTACACAAATGACCTGAAGAAAATCAGAACAGTCCTCAGGGACTTTCCACTGGTAGATGGCATGTGGAAATTGGTTGCATTGTCCACTGGAGAGATTGCTGTAGTATCAGAGAAGCAATTCATTGTCTTCCACAAAATATAATATTGCACCAGAATGTATGTAATCTCGCCCGAATAAACACATTACTGTCCTGAAGGATGCTACATGCAGGACATGCAGGAAGGGTGGTCTGATGAGTATTGAGCTCTACACGAAGCATCTGAAGAGATTCAATACATTTCTTTTAGGACTATCCACTGGCAAATAAAATATGGAGAATATTGTTGAATTGCCCACTTGAGAGATTGTTGTGGTATCAAAGGAGCAATTCATAATATCACGTCAAATCTAAATCTAAGAAGAAAAAAATATGCATTCTGTAAAGCATCTGAAGAGATTCAATACATTTGGTTAGGACTATCCATTGGCAAATAAAATATGGAGAATTGTTGAATTGCCCACTGGGAGAATTGTTGTGGTGTCAAAGAAGCCATTCAAAATCTTACGTAAAATATAAATATAAGAAAAAAGCTATGCATTCTGTAATCCCAATTTTAACCCGTTCAGCACTGGTACTGCAAATACATTTCTAATAAATGCATTTCCAGCAGCAAAATACAGGAATCAATAAATGTACATCAAATAAAAAATAATGTATATAAAAGAAGAAACCAGCGAGGAAGCAAAGCTTGTAATGTTGCTGGTTCCTGGTTACATGGGTATTAACCCAGATAGCAACATTTTTGGGGCCCACCTGGGTTTGTTTTGGCTGACTGGGGCCCATATGCCCCATGTAAGATATATACCATGCAGATAAGCTATCCCACACAGAACCCACCAGGACCAACACACATGGGCCCCATATGAATCCCATGTCGGGTTTTGGTGGTAAACATTGCGCATCGATTACGTTGGTTGTGCCAAGATTGAACATATGATGGGCCCCACATGAATCCCAAATGGGGTTCAAGCACAATTAAGGCTCATGTCCCCATATAAATACCAGATGTGCTTTCCCACCCAGAACCCACATGGGATTCGTATGGGGCTCATGCGTGTTGGTACTGGTGGGTCCTAGCTGCAGTTTCAGATACCACTTTTTGGCCAAGTGGGTTCAATGTGGGCCCCATTTGGGCCAATTAGGTTTTGTATTGGTTCGATGTGGGCCCCTTGTGGGCCCATATGTAGTCAATCTGGAACCCATTGCCATATGTTCGAGTTTATTAATAACAAATAAAGTTTGCATATGATACTTGTCTTGGTAGAGCTCCCATCAGACATTATCTTACGTAACTAACCTAACTATTTATAAAACCTATACATGTGGGCCACCAAAAAAGAAACATGATGACGTTCGCGGAACAGGGTATCGTTTAAAAAAAAATGATACCAAGAGCAGTAATTTTGGTTGAGTAGTTTTTGTTTTAGGATGAAGTGAGACCATCCCAGGTCGAAAAAACAGTTGAAACCAGTTGAAACCAGTTGGAAATTCAACTGGTTTTTACTGGTTTTAACTGGCATCAAGCGGTAGCAGTTTACATTCCCGGTTCCCAGTAAAGATAAATGGATAGATGCAGCAGTCCAGTTAAAACCAATAGAGATACCAGTTGAAACCAATTCAAAATACCAGTTGGAACCAACTACTTTAACTGGTCTTCTTACTGGTAAGCCTTACTGGATTCTTACTCGATTCCAATTGATTCCAGTTGATTCCAGTGTACCAATTTCCATATTGAAACCAGTTGGCCAACTGGTGGTATCAACTGGTACCAGTTGGCAACTAATTTTCAACTGTTTTTTCGACCTGGGTAATATATATATTTTTTAATTTATAAAAAAATAAATAAAATAAAATAATAATAATAAATTCCCAGACCATGATACAATTATGACAAGTTCACTAAATCTGGAAAAAAAATTAACTGATAAAAAAGAAAACGCAGAAATAGAGAAAGCAAGCTTTCATTACTTATATTATATTTAAAATCTATTGAGTGATAACATTTATTGATAAAAGAAGAAAAAAAAAGTATTATTCAAGATCGACCAGGGTTTGAACCACCAACGCTATAAGCACCGGGGCCAAGAGCAGAGTCCACTTTGCCATACACAATTTCACTGAATGCCAAGGAAATTATAAATGTGTAATGATTAAGAATGACTATTTACAGCTTGATATTCATTCGCGAAAAAGCCTTATAACTTGTTACCTGTCATAACCTCTTTTTTTTATTATGACACGGTATGATGTCGGAATATCAGTGTTTTATTAGAAATATGAAGCCTTCACTTGTAGTGAGAAGTGTGGCTGAGTTGTGTTTCAAATTAATGATTTTCAGCGACTTTTATCTGCTATGGAAGGATATTCAAAATCATCATTCTAATATCTACCACGAGAGGGTGGTATTTCAATTTTGGTTACAGTGCCAGAACCGAACAACACAAATTATGCCAGTTGTTCAAACTGTTGATTACCCTGTAGCTTATCTTAGACATAGCTTATAAAAACAAGAATATGAATTTATCGTGTATTTTGTGCCACATATCGGAATATAAAGGGATCTAGTAGCATTGTCCAAATCTTCCTACTAAATTGAAACTCGTATACCTTATTGCATTCGTATTTGTATTTCTCTATATCTATCTATCTATCTATCTATCTATCTGAATGTCTACCAGTCTGGCAGTCAATCATATTGTATCTATCTATCTATCTATCTATCTATCTATCTATCTATCTATCTATCTATCTATCTATCTATCTATCTCTCCATCTATCTATCTATCTATCTCTCCATCTATCTATCTATCTATCTATCTATCTATCTGTCTATCTATCTTTCTATCTGTCTATCTATCTTTCTATCTGTCTGTCTATCTATCTATCTATATATCTCTCCATCCACCCATCCATCCATCCATCCACCCATCCATCCATCCATCCATCCATCCATCCATCCACCCACCCATCCATCCATCCATCCATCCATCCATCTATCTATCTATCTATCTATCTATCTATCTATCTATAATCTAACTATCTTTCTATCTGAATATTGTAACAAACTGCATTATGGGTATATTTCAAGCTTCACTCTCACTCTGCTCCTTGTTCTACTTGTTAACCTCTCTCCCTTCACCCTCCTATCTCTGCCTCTCCCCATCATTGCATATGCCTCTATCCGCCTCTCTCAATAACCCTCCCCTCTTTATCATTTCATCTTCCTGAATCCTGTACTCCCTGCTTTATCCCCCACCTACTGTGCTTCTCCCCTCCCCCCCTGATCATCTCTCTCCCCTCTCTCTCTACTACCCTTTGCAGTGGTCACTCTGTGTGTCCATGCAGTATATAGTAGTGTGTGTACACATGTTGAATGGTCAGCATTGTTTTAGAAGCTCATGCATGGGTGATTTTGGAAGCATGGTTTTGTGCCACAAGTCAATTATATAGCAGTACACTTTTGGAGCTCTTTGGAGAAGGACAAAGAACAATTATTTCTTATACATTGTGCTCCGTGGTTGTCTGTGAACCTATTTTAATTCTATAAATCCATACTTAATTTGTGATTGTTCTGTGGATCGATCTGCCGAATAAAGACCAATCTGAAGGTAAACCATGATTTCTCTCTAATTAGTATTGTATGTGTGTGTGAGGGAGGGAGCTAGTACAGTGTGTATTACCCCGGGGGGGGGGGGGGGGGCACTCATGTATAATGTAAGACGGGTATCACCCGATCGCAGCTCTAAAGATACCCGATTTTCCAAAATTGCCGCTCCATAGACCCCCGGAATGACTTGGCTATGTAATTGACTAGCGCCAAGTCCATTATTCTCTTCTAGTTCGGCTCCTTGGACCACCATTTGAGCCTTTTTGAGGGTTTCCGTAGGTCTTTGGTAGCTCACCAAGTCTATATGTATTTTGTAGTTTTAGTCTGCTCCTTAGACCCCTTAACTCCCGTTTCAGGGTTTTTGTAGCTCCCAAGAACCTATATTGTGCTTGTAGTCAGCTCTTCAGACCCCCATTTCAGAGTTCCGTGCGGCACACCCCCGTCAAAAAATAATTCGAGTGCCCCCCCCCCCCCCCCCCCCCGGGCGGATTACCTATCAAAACACGGTAACCACATGTACACTGCCAAAAACCTACAACTTCAACAGTGTGCTTCAAATTCATACATATGGTCTCATATCGCATCATGTGTGTAAAGCTTTGTATGTTGGTGTGCT
Organism: Echinarachnius parma; assembly: GCA_037951105.1. Lineage (NCBI taxonomy): Eukaryota > Metazoa > Echinodermata > Echinoidea > Clypeasteroida > Echinarachniidae > Echinarachnius > Echinarachnius parma. The sequence goes on along the minus strand of JBAMJV010007020.1, from coordinate 6,169 downwards.
GTCCAGTGTCTGTGACTGTGTTATATTGTCTTAATTACCGTCAATAAAGGGGGATAATTTCATCTTTTGAAGGTATCAGAAGGAATTATTTTAACAAGGTAGGGACTTGTGACTACTTCAAAGTATTTAAGATTTTAAAATAACACAAATCTAATTGATTTCTGTGATTTTGCTACATGGCATTACCATTGCTCAGCGTCTCAATCCCATGTATGTGTTTTTGTGTTAGTGATTTCAACTGCTCGATTCTAGGTTTGGTTTTGTATATTCACTGACAGATTTGTTTAATTGTGGTGGTGGTGGTAATTTTATAATTTATCAATTAGAAAAATATTTATTTTACTTGCCCGACCGGGAACCAGAAAAATATTTATTTTACATGCCCGATCGGCCAACCAGAAAAAAAGTTAATTTCGAGCATTGAATTATCTGTACAGTCAATACTTATTTAAGTCATGGGTATTGGTGCAAATAAACAAATTGGTTTTTTTGTAAAATTTCAGAGGCCTGTGCCTGTGACTGCATGTTGACGAGTTGAAATTGGTTCCAGCTACGCCTACAGTACACTGCTACAGCTGTATGTAGCCAGGCCCAGGACCCAGTCTACCAGCAGTGGGGGGGACTCGCCGCACTGATCTCCGAAAGAGCGGAGGGAGAAGGAGAAGAAGAAGAAGGTGTGTATATAAATATTTATAACCTAAGTCCTAACACACCGCTGTAACGGCTCGTATTGAAAAAACTTGAAGTTAAGTAGATTGACAAATCTAGCGCTTTCATGGCCTCTTTGACATTATTACTGAAATAATTTACTGTCGGCCTTCTAGTGCTAGACGCTACGATTGACGCCCGTCGTGCGGGCAAAGAACAGCCTGATCTTCTGGTACCAAAAGATTACAGAATGGCAGTGGCAGTCATAAATACATGAAAATATCTAGGTTTTGCGCTTGTTATTACAGAAATATCAATATATCTCTGGCATGTCTTGTTGATGCTAATTTTGTTGCATTTAAAACGTTTTTCAGCAACCATTGCAAAACTTTTTGCACACAGCGTTCAAATGGTGGGTACGGAAACCAGTCGGGTCGCCCCGCCCGCGAGTTTTCGTTTTTCACAATAGCCTAGGGAATGTCGCCCAAAACTTGTGAAAACGCGCTGGTAGGCCAAGACTAGCTCATATTTCTCAATGATGACTGTTGTAATGTATCTACGCCTAGATGACTATATTTCTAGTCTCATCGTTTGTGGTCGTAGTCCGCATTGAGATCGGCCACTAATTAATGGTCACCCATGCCCTTGGACTTGTTAGCTAGATCGATGTCGCAGAGTTTGATGCATAGAAATACAATGCGAGCTAGTCTTGGCTTTAAAACCAGCGCGTTTTCACGAGTTTTTGGCGACATTCCCTAGGCTATTGTGTAAAACGAAACTTGCGCCCCGCCCCCATCGATCCGGTCGCCCCCGTACACGTTACATACGGGTGATCCGACCCGGCTGGTCACCGTACCATACCCACCATTTGAACGCTGTGTGCCAAAAGTTTCGCAACGATTGTTGAAAAGTATTTTCAATACAAAAAAAATAAGAGACAAAAAGACTAGATCGGTGCATGAGTTTATGTATCATAGTTGCCTGAGAAATATTGATATTTCGGTAATAACAAGCTCAAAACCCATATTTTTATGTATTTATGACTGCCAGTACAACTAACTGCCATTCTGTAATCTGGTACCAGAAGATCACGCTGTTCTTGGCCCGCACGACGGGCGTCAAGCGCTAGAAGGCCGACAGTAAAATCTTTCAGTCAGTCAGTCAGTCAGTCAGTCAGTCAGTCAAAGAGGCCATGAAAGCGCTAGATACGTTACAGCGGTGTGCTGACGAAATAACCTCCCTCCTCCCTTGAAAAAATCCTGGGTACGCCACTTTCATATCATATCATATGTTTTGATCCGGGGATCTCTTGGGGTGCACAAAGCTATTATTATTACCATCAATGTTATTGCCTTTATCATCGTGCATCATCATCACCATCATTATTATCATCATCATCATCATCATCATCATCATCATCATCATCATCATCATCCCTATCATCATCTTCATCTTCATCTTCCTCATCACCATCTTCATGATCATCACCGCCATCATCATGGGGGCTGCGTGCATCTCTTGGGGCACCCCTCCGGGCATGCACGGAGCCTGGGGGCTCCTTGCATCTCTTTGGGCACCCCTCGGGGGGGGGGGGGGGGGGGGGGGGGGGAGGGGAGGAGGAGGGGCAAAGCACCTCAAATTTTGAGGAAAATCTTGTTCTTTTAAAGAATTTCATATCACCCTCATCGTCATCCACCGCATCATCATCCCCATTATTCATCATCATCACTGCCATCATCATCATAATCATAATCATCATCATCATCATCATCACCAAATCTCACTGCCATCATTATCACCATCCTCGTGACCATAATTCTTCATCATCATCATCATCACCCATATAGGCATGCATTTGTTGACTTCAGACCCCCCCCCCCCCCCCCCCCCCCCCCCAGCTAAGTTGCTTCGCTCCCTCAGCCTCGGCTTGGTCGCTTCTCTCCCTCTTTTGTAACTGTAAACTTTGGCCTCCATGATATTATGGGGTCAAAGGTCAAATGAGGGTCAATGTGAAGTTTTACCCCAGGTCGAAAAAACGGTTGAAACCAGTTGGAAATTCAACTGGTTTTTACTGGTTTTTAACTAAATAGCTCCAGTAAGAATCCAGTAAAAATCCAGTAAGGCTGACCAGTAAGAAGACCAGTTAAAGTAGTTGGTATCAACTGGTATTTTGAATTGGTTTCAAACTGGTATTTCTGTTGGTTTTAACTGGTCTTCTGTGCATCTGTCCATTTATCTTTACCCAGGTCGAAAAAACAGTTGAAACCAGTTGAAACCAGTTGGAAATTCAACTGGTTTTTACTGGTTTTAACTGGCATCAAGCGGTAGCAGTTTACATTCCCGGTTCCAGTAAAGATAAATGGATAGATGCAGCAGTCCAGTTAAAACCAATAGAGATACCAGTTGAAACCAATTCAAAATACCAGTTGGAACCAACTACTTTAACTGGTCTTCTTACTGGTAAGCCTTACTGGATTCTTACTCGATTCCAATTGATTCCAGTTGATTCCAGTGTACCAATTTCCATATTGAAACCAGTTGGCCAACTGGTGGTATCAACTGGTACCAGTTGGCAACTAATTTTCAACTGTTTTTTCGACCTGGGATGTCAGGTTTCCATTTTTGTCAATTTTTAACAAGCCAGTGCCTGATATATATCACACTTTCTGCCCGTCATAGCATCGAACAACGATCAATGCCTGCGTCATAAGGGGCTACATTGAACCCATGCAAAACCCGGCTAAATAGGGCCCATGTCAAAACTCTGGTGCAAACCATATAGGGTCCATATGAGGCAAATCTGGGCCAAGTGGGCCCGAGATTGATCCATATGGGACCCAGATGGGATGTCCAAATGGGGCCTATATACCAGCCCAGTTCAAACCAGATTAAAACCCAGAAGGACCTCACATGTTCTTGCTATCTGGGACGTTACATTTTACCATTAAGATTTGGTATAACACACATTCTCCATAGACTCCAGCCAAAGTGTTTTGGGGACCAGTCCTGGATGGGTTAAAGCAAAACCAGATAATCAGATGAATCACCAGATGAATTGGTATGTCTTTCATTGTACTCTGAGTCAGCATGCTGTAACTGATAATGACCTACTTCATAGCAGAACCAACATTTATAAGTTAGAAGAATAATAATAATACTATACTCGATTTATGTAGCGCCTAAAATGATTGATCATCTCTAAGCACTGTACAGTGATATTATAACCCCGGTCATAGCATACACTGTAAACCAGCACACATTGTGTGCACCATCTCCACTCCCTGGGCAGCATTTCTTCCAAGCGGCTCATGGGCATCGAGAAGGTCGTTCACATAAAGGCTTTCGCCTCCTATGTATACCGGTCTGGCCCCTGAACACTGAATAGTAATGTCTGAAATTGTTAGTTAATTGTTGAGGTAAACATTACTTCATCCTCTTTGGATATTCATTTTGAAATAAGAGTAGCAGTGGCACCATTAAGCACCACAAATAATAATTGTATAATATTTTGTGTATTATTGTATATTATAATTTGAATAACTGTAGTTCATCTCGTTGCTCCCTTAAAATTACTGCCGCAGCTATGGAACCAAATTTTTTAGTTGTAATCATCATGTTTCCAACATATATCAACAAATATAACTGATTTTCGGTATTGTTAATCATCAAGAATTGAAATCCGATTAGTAAATCTATTGCATTTTTAAAGTGATAACTATACAGAATATGTTCAAAGTTTTATTTGCATCTCTCTGTATTGTACAGTGCATTTGCTTGAAAAATGAAAGGGATAGTTGAGTTTTGATAAAGAGAGTACATTTTTTTGTCAAACTGAATTTTAGTAACCAAACCCTGCACCATTACATTACAAACTAATAGTTATAACTCCACCATGCTCGAAAGGAATACAAAATTACCAACGACTAAGTAAAAAAGCCTGTTATCATTCAAAAAGAGCCATTAAAACTCTAGAGGACGCTCTGTAAAAACTCATTGGTTTCATCCATTTAAAATCAAATGTTGTGCATGTGATGTTTGTAGAAATAGTAATTAGATAGAGAGATTATCCATTATTATATCCCTTCTATGAATATTCATGAGTATTCTAGAAACGTGATTGGTCAATTGGGGCTCTCAAAATAAAGATTATTATTTTCCACTATAAATCTGAAATCGGGGAATATGTTTTACTATTTTTGCCGATACCAGGAAAATAACGTTATATATCATATTGCCCCATAGAGATGCGTGTAATAACAGCTTCTCTGCGAGCGGAGGTCTTGTTTTAGCTTGCGAAAGATTCTAGACGAGATTTCCCAAAGAGTAATTTAAAACGAAATACAGAATATTTTCACCCGTGAATATCACAAGTTCCAACAAATATTCTAAAGATGCATTTCATGTATACCATGGCGGTTTCGAAGTAAACAATTTCGAAAATGGTGCACATTTTGCATCGTTGTCCTTCCATGGTCGTGACAGTAATTCCATTTAATTTCATTTCATTTCATATGTAATAATGTGTACGAATAGCTATTTTCCATTCAATTACACACGTGTGTATGTAAAGCGGGTTAATTATTCACTTTGATGCGCACGTTTTGCATTTGTGTGCGCATTAGTTGTTAATGCGCGTAACCATGAATGGAAAGATAGCGCAATACGCGCTCTGTGCCAGGGACTATTGCGCAAAGGGGGCCAGTGTCACAAACAGAACATAGTGCAGTGATGGTTCTATGATCAATGGTTTGTTTTCCTTTATAATACTTACATTTAATTGAAATCATTTATTTAGATGATTATAATCATGCGAAGGATTAGAGCAAACAGAAGGGATATAAAACAAATATACCAAGCTTTTAGTTCAAAAGTATAGTGGAAATTATATATCTTCGGAGGGACTGGCATAGTTACTATTTTTGTCCTCGGGGCTTCGCCCCTCGGAAAAAATAGTTACAAAAAAAAAAAAAAAGTTACAAGATCCCTTTAAAGGCCAATGCAACTCTAGAATAGAGTTTATCTAACTTTATACGTCGTAATATGCTTGTTCATTTCGCATAACATTACCCCGACTCAGATTTCTGCTTTTGAAGAAATATGTGCAAATACAATCGGGTACACCACTATTCACGCGTACGCAGGAGGCCGCCATTGTTACGTAAGTGCGGACACCACTGAGATCGATCAATGATGCATTCCTGCATTCACCACACCAAACCATTGTTTGAATACTTGTAGACGCTTTGATGAGTCTGCAAATCTTCTTCTTCGGACAGTCCGCAAAGATATACTCTGCGAAGCATATGTCGGGTAGTTACACGAACATGGCCGCTCCCATCATCTTTTGCCGCCGTAAAAATGATTACAATCTGGGTATGTTCACAGAAAGATTTCATGGGATCCAGTAGGCCATAATTGCCAAGTCATGTATCAAATTAAATGTCTGTTCACCCTCTAAATGATAATAGTAGCCGAAAGCCACAGTTTCATTGTCCTTTTAAGGGGCAATGCAACCGTTCTT
>JBAMJV010007019.1:0-27176 GCA_037951105.1 Echinarachnius parma | reverse complement strand
CAAGTGAAAACTTAAACGAATCCAAAACCATACCTGCGTTAAATCCCAATATACATTATTATATACCAACAGTTCCCGACTTCCCGTAGGCAATGGGTTAGATGTTCTTCAGCTGCTATGTGTACATATCCATATAACATTTGTGTCAATTTGTACTTATTCTGTTTTATACCGCCGTGCTGCGATTTGTCAACTGATGCTTACAATAATAAGTATTATAACGGACAATAAAGGTATGAATAGTTTAAAGGGACTTAGTAACATTGTCCAAATCCTCAAACTCAAATATGGAATTCTAGCGGCTCCCTCATACCTTGTTGTATTCGTATTAACGATAAAATCATGGGACAGGTTTCGGTTTTTCAAATTTCCCTTTCGTTACAACGATATGTATGATTGAAGTGTTCAGATAATACAATATCCGTTGGATTTTCGAAACCGTGTACAAAGTGAGTGCAGTGAGATAGAGGATATCACTTTGCATTTTTGCTCATTAGTCGGCCATACAACGTCCATTTGACTTGAAATTTTCACACAATACGCTGTGGACATATGATATAACAACAATATACATTGCATCAACAATTCATCACTTTTTCCACATGTCAACAATGTTACTAGATCCCTTTAATAGTTATAAGTACATGTACCATCGCCGCAAAGGACTGACTGCAGATGGAAGAACATCTGTAGCCATTCGTAGCGTTCCGTTCTCCTGTGCTCCCCCGAACCGTGGCTCTCTGTCCATTGCGTGAACGCCGATCCAGTGCACTCGATTAAGATGGCTATAATATATTCATGAGAAAATAATACAGTACAAACGATTAAAATGTGTACTTTTTCCTTTAAAAGGTGCATTTTCTTGTAGAGACAAAACAAAACTCATACGTTATAATTATGAAATGATAAACAAATTATACTATCCCAGGTAGCAAGCCAACGTTGGACCAACGTCGGAAACTTGCAAACTCGTTGGAACTCGTTGGACGTTGGACAATCTCGTTGGATCAACGTTGGACCAACATCGGTAACTCGCAGTGAAAAAGAAGTTGGACAATCTCGTTGGACCAACGTTGGACCAACATCGGTAACTCGCAGTGAAATGTACGTTGGGCAATCTCGTTGGACCAACGTTGGATCAACATCGTTAACTCGCAGTGAAATAGACGTTAGACAATTTCGTTGGACTAACGTTGGATCAACATCGGTAACTCGCAGTGAAAAAGACGTTGGACAATCTCGTTGGACCAACGTTGGACCAACATCGGTAACTCGCAGTGAAAAAGACGTTGGACAATCTTGTTGGACCAACATTGGACCAACATCGGTAACTCACAGTGAAATGGACGTTGGACAATCTTGTTGGACCAACGTTGGATCAACATCGGTAACTCTCAGTGAAAAAGACGTTGGACAATCTCGTTGGACCAACGTTGGACCAACATCGGTAACTCGCAGTGAAAAAGACGTTGGACAATCTCGTTGGACCAACATTGGACCAACATCGGTAACTCGCAGTGAAATAGACGTTGGACAATCTTGTTGGACCAACGTTGGACCAACATCGGTAACTCGCAGTGAAAAAGACGTCGGACAATCTCGTTGGAACAACGTTGGACCAACATCGGTAACTCGCAGTGAAATGGACGTTGGACAATCTTGTTGGACCAACGTTGGGACCAACATCGGTAACTCGCAGTGAAAAAGACGTCGGACAATCTCGTTGGACCAACGTTGGACCAACATCGGTAACTCGCAGTGAAATGGACGTTGGACAATCTCGTTGGACCAACGTTGGACCAACATCGGTAACTCGCAGTGAAAAAGACGTTGGACAATCTCGTTAGCCCAACGTTAGACCAACATCGGTAACTCGCAGTGAAATGGACGTTGTACAATCTTGTTTGACCAACGGTGGACCAACATCGGTAACTCGCAGTGAAATTGACGTTGGACAATCTCGTTGGAGCAACGCTGGACCAACATCGGTAACTTGCAGTGAAATAGTCGTTGGACAATCTCGTTGGACCAACGTTGGATCAACATCGGTACCTCGCAGTGAAAAAGACGTTGGACAATCTCGTTGGACCAACGTTGGATCAACATCGGTAATTCGCAGTGAAAAAGACGTTGGACGATCTCGTTGGATCAACATCGGTAACTCACAGTGAAAAAGACGTTGGACAATCTCGTTAGACCAACAGTAATGAGTGGACTCAAGTAGAATTACAATCAAAAATAGAAGTGCGCCATCCCCGGTGAATTACCATATAGGATCGATATGTATATTATCGGGTGTCAAGAAACCATGTATGAGTTGGGCCATCGATCTACAAGCAGTTAATAAAGTAAGCTTTCAACTATACTCGTGTGCCTACTTGTATTATATTACAACATGGTGTCTGAAGTGAAAGTGACTGTATGTCTGATTCGATTCGCCATGACCTGTGTTGTAGAAATGCTAATTTGAATCCATTTTGGGAGGCGAGCTTCACGGTTGATGTGTGACCGGATATACCATCCAGAAAACGCTTTATTGAGAACAGTACTGTTCGTTATCAACGGTGCATAGCTATAGATTAGTAGGAAGAAAGAGCTCCAGAAGAGGCAGAAGCGATACTATGACCAGGGTGCCAAGTCGCTGCCGGTGTTGAAGTCTGGAGAACGTGTGTACTACCAAGTGGGAAAAGAATGGAAACCTGGCGTAGTGACAACTCAAGATTCAACGCCCCGCTCGTACCACATCCAGAGTGAGAAAGGGTGGGCGGTATCGCCGGAACAGACATCATCTAAAGAAGCGTCGCGCACCTGAAGGTAACATTCATGTTCCAGTAAACGAGGAAACGGAGGTCCCAGAAGCGTGCTGGAGTGAGGTGAAGCCGCCCTCGCAAGAACGTGACAGGCGCTACCCACTTCGACGTCTCAGACCCCCGGATAGATTAGATTTGTGATAGAGATGAGTACCATTTAGGGCAGAATAATCCCTTGGTATCATCTAGGCGTTGGGTAGTCCACCCTGGCACTAGCACGTTAAACCATTTTGCATTAAGGTAAATGTCGGTCTTACATAGGGGGATGACAACCGTACGAAAGGGGCAGAATAATCCCCCTGGTTCCATCTTCTGGGTGTCGGGTAGTCTACCCTGACACTCAAGTTTGTAATTTACCAGTATTTATTATTGTTATGCCAGAGTTACACATGGCATTTCGCTTACTTGTATTATATTACAACACCAACGATGGATCAACATCGGTAACTCAAAGTGAAATGGAGGTTGGACAATCTCGTTAGAGCAACGTTGGATCGACATCGGTAACCCACAGTGAAACGTTCGTTAATCCAACGAGAATCCAACATTTCACATCTGTTGTTCACTACATGTAGCTGTTATGTTAGAAAAGGTAATTTTTTAACTCGTAGCACAGGTGGTCAAAACCCCCTTGCATAATAAAAGGATTTAAAATTAGCTGCTGAAAGCAGGATGTATGCCATCGTTGGATCAACGTTGGTTCAACGTTGGATGAACGTTGGTTATTATTCATGAATATTCATGAGTGGTTATCATTGACTGCAAAAAGCATTAATAATCATGTTATTTGATTGTTCAGAATGAATCCAATGTTATTATTTACTCATTATTTGAAATATATGTAAGTTATTTATCTACAAAAACATTCTAAAGGCTTGTTTCCATGATGTATTTGTGTAAATTCTTAAAACTTTATCCAAACATTCAACTTTATCGAAATACCAACCATCAAACAAATATTAACACAGAAGCTAGGTTATATAAAGCTGAGTGGATGATGTAGATGTAGTGAGTGTAGGAATAGGAATAGGACTATATGGATAGGAATAGGACTAGGAATAGGGTTAGGGTTAGTCTTAGGTAAAGGGAAAGCTAGGATAGGATGTTCTAGATATCACCAATAGGCGTGTCATATGAATATTAATTTAATTTTTTTAGTACGGTGAGACGTTGGTCCAATGTTGGACCAACGTTGGATCAACGTTGGACCAACGTTGGAGAAATGTTGGTGAATTACGCTGGACCAACGTTGGATGCTTGTTGGAGACATGTTGGATGCTTGTTGGAGACATGTTGGATGCTTGTTGGATGAGTGTTGGAGACATGTTGGATGCTTGTTGGAAAATATGGTGGATGCTTGTTGGACACATGTTGCTTTGACGTTGGATCAACGTTTGCGTACGCCCAACCAACGCTGCTCCAACGTTGGCGAATACAAAATACCAACCTTGGATCAACGTTGGAAAAGCGTTGGTCCAACGTTGACAAATGACAACTTTCCAACAATGGACCAACGTTGATCCAACGTTGGTATTTTGTTTTCGCCAACGTTGGAGCAGCGTTGTTTGGGCGTACGCAAGCAACGTTGGTCCAACGTTGCCGGACAACGTTGGACCAACGTTGCCGAAAAAATTGGACAACGTTGGTCCAACGTTGGACCAACGTTGGCTTGCTACCTGGGATAGTGATATAGCGCTACTACTACAGATACTACTGTTGCTGCTACTACTGCTGACTATTGTTTTGGCATTTTGTATTTTGTGCATATATCTGCATTTAACAATACTAAGGTTTGAATTTGTCAATACAAACCCTTTTTTTATATACTATATCAACAATACTGATCAATTTGTTTGGCAAATACAGATACTTTTTAGTAACTTTCCCACTACTGTTATTTGGCTTTGAGCCGGCTTAAAGTTCACTCTCTATTTCACTCGAACTGGAGAGTACATTGCAGTGCATCGCCTGACGTCATACCGTGCTGACGGGTTCCCATTTAGGCGCTAAGGCCTTCTACTAGTACTACTGCAGCTATTGTAATAATCCTATAATTATGATTATATGAATAATTATATATAGCACCATAGCAAAGAGTGAGATCAATATTAAAAATAAACATTAATTTTTTCTAATTATTTTTAGCTTTCACATTTTGCTATCGAACTTCAAGTTTATCAGAATTGTTTAATTATATGAATATAATTATACAAAATATCATGTAAATGTTAAATGGTAGTTTGATTTAATGTATACACTATATTAAAAAGGTTATGGATGTTAAATAATATTATTTATGAATGTAATTTGTTCGTATTATATTGATATGTCAACTCATTGCAAAATGTGACCAGTGGAAAACAAATTTCTATGTAATGATCATTGACATAATAAACATCAATTCAATGGTGACTGGATATAGCAAAACCCTGCAATTGTCGGCAAAAATGAAAGTTTAGATTTTCAAGCCATGAAAAGGGCATCATCACCATTGATCACGACCATTCTTCTTAAACATCGGACAATAATTGGCAAATTTCCGATTGTTTAACAAACATAAGTCTCTTACATATACATTATGTGAACTTAAAATGTCCATTTCTTCAAAACATGAACTACCGACAAGTGCAGGGTTTCGCTATAATTATTATCCAGTCACGTTTAAAAAAAATAACATAATACAGTTTATAACACTTACCACGAATGTCCCCCATCTCTTCTGTGGCCTGTATCCGCACCTCTCCATCGACCCTCTCTCCAGGAGCGAACAGATCCTTCCCATCTCGGAGGAGGACTTCGAAGACGGCTAATTTACCCATCTTAATATCTTAGTTAGAAAATCTACCAGAGATGACTTCGAGATGTGGCGTTTTACCCTACAGGAGGCCTTTATTGTATAGATGTCGTTGAAAAATCACGGGATCAATGTTGGCTTTTATGACGACAATTTACTCGTATCGGACGATCTACGCATCATTTCTTCTGTTGACAATTTTCAGAAAACTGCTGCATTATGTGGACTAGTATATTTCTCGTTGGGAATTATGAGAGGAGTTTGGTACCTCCATGTACGTTTTTTTAAAGACTCTTTGCGTATATAAATATCACCGATGGAAATGTGCGACTATTGACGTGAGTTTCGTATGTAATTATCAATCTGCACCGTTTTTGGATGAAATCTATCTTAAAATTATCTAGACTTTGTTATTGTTGTGCGTAATGTATCGCACAGCAGCAACACAGTTATAATCAAGTAGCTGGTTTGTTTCATATTCATAGTTCTTCGAGCAACACCCATATAAATGCCATATCTTGGCTTCTACATCACTAGGAGCCTTTGCGGGAGCAGTTGCCTCAATCGGCAATTAATGGGATACCTCACCGGTTCCCCTCGACTCTACGTCCTGACTGATGGACCCTGTCGAGTACCCAAGTAGAAGTAGAAGTAGAAGTATACGCGTTAGATACCTCGCGCGTCACCTGTTTCTTGGATACCCATCGTAACCCGATTGTATTGTGACGTCACAATGGTAGTTGGAGTCGAGTCATAGTCTTCTATGACCCCATCCATCAACAATACCGATTGCATTGTGACGTCACGATGTCAAGCGCGAACACGTTCATCATCTAAAGTCCGGCGCAAACAGAGCCGACTCGACTCGATCCAACCGGACCCGACTGAAAGCTAGTAAAGCCCTCCGCACACATAACCGACTCGACCCGATCCGACCGTTTTTCGGTCGGTTCGGCTCAGTATACGTTGCCTTAGAACTCCAGCTGTGCATGCCAGTCGTCGATCATTCGGGGCCGATTCAACGTTTTGAATTGGCTACGACTGAACGAAACCGACTATAGCCTAACTGAAAACCAGTCGGATTGGGTCGAGTCGGCTATGAAAGAAGCATTGACGTATAATATGGCAAGCCGTTTGCGCAAAAAGTCGATAAACTCTGTTTTCTCTGATAAACTCTGCTTATGTGATATACGCAGTTATTTTAATCTCCTCAAGAGAGGGCTTTCCACCTGCCTGACAGAAAGGTTTGACTATAATACGATTGTATAGAACCTGCAGCGGCCAATTTCCTTGTTTCCCTTTGACGGTCATTATACACAGTTTTGACTATGAACGATATTTGGAACCTGTCTATAAAGGTCACTGGATTATAGCGTCCAATTTATTTTCTTGTTTCCCCTTTTAGAGTGGTCACTATACAAGAATTGGTCGCAATACAGAGGCGCCGATTCGTTCGGAAAACACAATGCATGAAAACACAATGCTCTGCCCCCCCCCCCCCCCCCCCCCCGTTTTTGGAACGAATCGGCGCGCCTGTCGCAATTAACAGGTGACCTGTATAGATAGGTGCCAAACTATCGTTTGCAGTCCAACCTGTGAATAATGACCACCAAAGGAAAACGAGAAAATTGGCCGCTATAATCAGGTGACCTTGATGGACAGGTTCTATCAAAATCGTATTATAGTCAAACCTTTTTATGCTAGGCATCGATAATAGACTCATTGCCAATTTGAATTGAGCTATTCATCCATACAGATTCAGATAACCAATCAGTCTCACAATGCAATGGCCTAAACAATACTTCTTTCCAAAATGGATTGCCAGTTACATGAAATAATTTACAAACATACAATTATAACCAAAACTAATCATACATTTTTTTTGTAAACAATTACTGACCAACATTTGTACACAAATTCAAAATAATTCTCCTAACCCATATGTTAGCCTTAGGGGTTTACTAAAACAGTATATGCCAACCATTTTTAAGCCACCTTTTTCATATAAACCAACAACTTGCTTTCTTCTTATTTTATTGGGCTTAGTCTTCAATATAGATGTTTAAAAATGTAGTTTTATATTTTTCATTAATTCCACAGAAGGTTTGGAATTGACATAAACAAATTGTTGTAACAATAATGACTTAACACTTGTTATTCTCCCTAATATTTCGTTTAATCCAAGAAATCACTTGTCGTTTTACTTTATAAAATATTATATCATAATTATAATGTGGCATGTTAGCAATATCAACAGGAAAGCCTGTTTAAAGATATCTAAAATAACCATTATAAACAAGCTGCACATTTGATCCTTCTGATTTTAAATTAATATTATTTGTTGAAGCTCCAATCCAAATTGCTTTGGTTTTTTTCCCAGAGCAATCACCAAAATGATTCAAAATTGTGTATAGAGGTAGACCTCTGATTTATTGCATCTCATTAACATACTTGCAAACATAGGCGTACCTAGGGGGGTTGAGGGGTTCAACCCCCCCCCCCCTTTTTACCACTTGTAGCTGGTCTCGAGCGGTCTCGACCATCATTACCAATGGTCTCGGCCTCGAAAATTTTGATGGATCCTGGTCTTGGCCTCGAAAATTGTGAAGAATCCTGTTCTCGGCCTCGATTTTTTTTTTAATTCTTGATCTCGGCTGCGAAAATTGTCTACGGACACCACCCCCACACCCCCCCCCCCCCCCCCCCCCCCTGGGTTCGCCACTGCTTGCAAATTAAAGATTGTTCGACTTTGGCCCTCCGCCTATTTGGCGATGTTGTGAATAGAAAAAATATATAATAATACGTGCATTCCGCACACAATGGAATCATTGTACATGACCCAAATTAGCTCGTATCGTCTACACATGAATACATGGGAGTATGGGGTATTTTTGTTTGGCGCACATGAGCCAAAAGCAACGGGAAGCCGCCGCCAGTGTTCGATACATCAATCCCTATAAAGTGGTGAAGTGTGATGTCATCTATAACGTTATAAGCATTTTTTTTTTTTTGAATTTTCAAATTTGAACTTCATTTTTCGAAAAATGATGTCCAAATACCGAAAATCAATTGAATATGTTTAGTATTGGCTGAGATATGCCCGTCCAAATGAATTTTACTTCAATGGGCAATCAGTGTTATAGTGCTCTGGTTCATAAAGTTATGAACCAGAGCACTATAACACTGATTGCCTATTGACAAAAAAAATCATTTGGATGGGCATATCTCAGCCAATACTTTACATATTCAAGTGATTTTCGGTATTTGGACATTATTTCTGATACTCTTTCGGAAAATGAAGTTCAAATTTGAAAATTCTAAAACAAAGATGTTAATGACGTCATGGTTTCTACATAGCTTGCTTGCATGGCCTATCACATGCAGTAAGTGAATAATTCGATGCAACGGCAAAAGCATCGGCGGTATTCAAACTAACAGCACTAAGAGGCTAGCGTTAACATCTACTGTTAGAGCGAGAATCAGCATTATTTTGTCTCATTTCAAACAAATTACAGCAACTTGTTTTCGGATTTATATCACGTAAGAAATGGCTATGCGACGTTCCTTTTTCGTGATTATGGCAACTGCTATGTTTGTTATGCCGACGGTGTTCGAGTTACTTGGTGGTTCGTCTTACAACATGTACAAGGTAATATTACAGTGGTTGGTTAGTTGGTGGTTTTGTTTGTCGTTTTGGGGGAATTATTGCTTTGTTGATTGGTTGGTGGGTTGGTGGGTTGGTTGGTTGGTTGGTTGATAGGTTGGTTGGTTGGTTGGTTGGTTGGCTGGCTGGATGGTTGGATGGTTGGTTGGTTGGTTGGTTGGTTGGTTGATAGGTTGGTTGGTTGGTTGGTTGGTTGGCTGGCTGGATGGTTGGATGGTTGGTTGGTTGGTTGGCTGGCTAGCTGGCTGGTTGGATGGTTGGTTGGTTGGTTGGCTGGCTAGCTGGCTGGTTGGCTGGTTGGTTGGTAGGCTGGTTGGCTGGTTGATTGGTTGGTTGGTTGGTTGGTTGGTTGGTTGGTTGGTTGGTTGGTTGGTTGGTTGGTTGGTTGGTTGGTTGGTTGGTTGGTTGGTTGGATGGCTGATTGGTTGGCAGGCTGGCTGGCTGGTTGGTTGGCTGGCTGGCTGGCTGACTGGATGCCTGGCTGGTTGGTTGGTTGGTTGGTTGGTAGGTTGGTTGGTTGGTTGGATGGCTGATTGGTTGGCAGGCTGGCTGGCTTGTTGGCTGGCTGGCTGGCTGGCTGGCTGGATGCATGGCTGGTTGGTTGGTTGGTTGGTTGGTTGGTTGGTTGGTTGGTTGGTTGGTTGGTTGGTTGGTTGGTTGGTTGGTTGGTTGGTTGGTTGGTTGTTGGTTGGTTGGTTGGTTGTTTGAACTGTAGAAAAAAAAACATATCAACGGCTAAGTTGTACGACTACCTTGGGCAGGCTTTATAAATGTTTTAATTAAAAAATGAAAAGTGATATTCACTAACTCATTGCACTGACTTTGTACACGATTACGACCATTCAGCATGTCGAGAGAAAAAGTAGTTATTTTTTTTACCTTCTTTGTGTCAATTTTCGTATCTTTTATCGAGTATTTTTCCTCAAAACGTAGATATTATAATTTTCACTTCTTTGTACAGGTTTCACAACCCCGTGGCTACGCCAATCTCATTTTGTTACTCTTTCTGGACTATGCTGTCAGACTTAAATTACAACTAGATCAGCCCCCCCCCCCCCCCCCCCCCAACCCACCAACAACACAGGAACACGCATAATAATAACGAAAACACAACTCTGTATCGATCAAGTCAATTCTGTTTTTATTTAATACATTTAAATTACCAATGAGAGATTTGATATTGATTTATAAGGGATACGTTCGCCCCTTGGTAGAGTACGGGGTGCCTGTTTGGCACCCTGGTCTAACAAAAATGCAAACAGCCTCTATTGAAAGAGTCCAGAAACGAGCACTAAGGCTGATTTTGGGTCCCCTTTATGGATCATATGATAATGCTTTGGATGTTACGATGGTTTAAATTCCGATCTGTATTATTATGATTATGATGCTTCCTATCTTTATCATGATGCTTCCTTTGTGTGAGGCATTTGTGTATAATAACGGGCAATTATACTTTGATGGTAAAACTGCATTTATTCACCCTTACGAATTGTATTGGATAATTGATTTGTACAAACTAGTTATTACAGCGAGATACAGTACCTTATAATTGTACATTTAATACTTTTGACTTTAAAAGTAAGTGTTGATTATTATAAGCTATTGAACCAAACCAAAACACTCTTATTGAAATGCATTTGAATTCGCATTTTTGTGTACGAGTCTCAATTTACGGGTGATATCATTATATCCATAATCCATGTAATTGAATAAAGTTAGTTAAGCCATTGAATGCAATACATTATAATTCATATATCATATCATTCTATTCGGATAATTAATTATTACTAATTTCCAAGAATTGCTGCTAGTTTATGTAGTTTTTGTATAAATCTTTAACTTGCTTAGTAAGTGTTATAAATATTCATTTATAAATATTTTAAATTTTATAAATTTTACTTTTAAATATTAAATTTGCATTAGAAAATCGAATTAATACACGATGCCTTAATATTATATTATGGGCTTTTGTTATTACTCATTTCATGTATCAATATATAAAACAACATTATTACTCACTGTCGTTGGTTAGTAATTACGGCTAATTCGTTATTCTATTAATTTGTGATTGAGCTATATTATGTAATTTTCGTAAATTTTTAACTAGCCCAGTAAATGTTACAGCAGTCATAATGGTTTTAATGTTATCTTAAAATATAAAATTTGCATTAGGAAATATAAATTGATACATGATGCCTATTGATTTTTCTAATCACTTAATTGTTGATTAATCGATATACAAAATAATAATATAATTTACTGTCTTTCGTTAGTATTCATGCCTAATTTGTGATACTATTCAGGTATATTATGATTTATTTCTCTAATTATTGTATATAATATATTAAAGTTTCTTTATACCTCGTGAGTTCATTTATTTTATTTCCATGTTTGTAAATATTGTTGCAAATGACACTGCAATTCAGCTTGTAGCTGTGAATGTGACATTTTGTTGAATAAAAATACCATTATTAAAAAGTTCGATATATACTCATATTGGCAACTTATCTTCCGTGTCTGATCCTCAATTACGGTCGCTAACTTCATCCACGTTATAATGTCTACGTTTTGAGGAAAAATACTCGATAAAAGATACGAAAATTGACACAAATCAGGTAAAAAAAGATAACTACTTTGAAATCATGACCATTATTTGAGCAATTGTCGAAGATTTAGTTGATTTTGGGTACATTAAATTTGTGTTAAGTAGGGTACTCTTCACCGAGCGCGTCAAGGGCAGCTAGCGGCGTAGCGTGCCGACACCGGAGTGCGGGTACAAAAGTGAACTAGCGCCCAAAAGTGAACTAGCGCCGGCGAACCCCCCACCCCCCTCACCCCCCCCCCCCCACATACACACACACTGAGAGGACTTTAAACCAATTCCATCGGTCTCGAACAAATTTGGCAGGCGGTCTCGGCCGGGGAAAAGAAAATCATCCCGCAGGTGTAAGAACCTGTCTACGCCACTGACTACGAATATGACAAGATATGAGGAAACCGCTATAATTTCCACTGGATTTTGAAGATTTGGACACTGTTACCAGATCCCTTTAAGTTAAACTGCAGACTATAACCATGAGTAAAACCTTAAAAACTTGAATTTAGACATTACGTTTAAAAGGGCGATAGTGAAATAATGTATTACCAATGTTTAAGTGAAAATATATTAATCAATGTTTGAAACGCTAACGTCCCGGTCCCATTCTGGCGATTTGTTACGGCAAACCGCACGGAACCATGCAGGGGGTGTTTCACAAAGTTCCTAAGTTGGACTTTAAAGGTATGGAAAGCCATTAATTTCTTTGAAAAAATCAAATGTTGATTCAAATCATTAATATGTTCTATTATCACAGAGATTTTATGTTCTTGATGCAATATTTATGAAAAGTAAACTATTCTTGTTTTGTTGCTTTAGAATATATTATTGTATTGCAAGGCTACAAATGGATTTCCATAATATAGGCGGAGGGCCAAAGTCGAAAAAAGTGACTTTAGGTTGCCAGATCTCCACAACAAGTTTAGACCGATTTTAATTGCAAGTATTTTTAATGAGACAACATAATTCAGAGGTCTACCTCAACAATTTTGTTGCGAACATCTCCAAATCCAAGATGGCGTCCAACAAAGCAATTGTTTTGTCTTGCTATATATAATTGGCGAGATTTCCCAAACGACACCTCAAATCAGCATTATTTTGCAACCATATTAAAGACAATATAATTTCCTATAATCTGATACCAAACACTATGGGGTTCAAGATAGTTAACACGGTCATTTTTAGCCCAAAACTCAAATTTTAGGCATTTTTTCCCAACAATATGAAATTATTGATTGACATAATTACGCATAAATCAATAATTGTATTAGCAGTTGAATTAATACTTTTCAGAAAACTGTCCAATTATATCAACAATACTCTGTGAAAAATTTAAGTGTGTACCGTATCTGAACAAAAAGTTATAGTACTTGGAAGTCAGCATTTGATATCGACAAAACGGGTAGTTTTGCATGATTTCTCATGCTGTACAGGGTGTCTCAAAAATGTGTAATCTTGATTATAGGATTTGTATACCAAATGATTGCGTCAATATCGGGATACCTTCAATTCCAGTTACGAAATATCAACAAAACCACCATTTCCTGTAATATGATGAATATTCCACCATCATTTTGCAATCCGCGTAGATGTCGTGTCTGTCTTGTATTCATTTAACTGCATTTATCATGTTTATCATAAATCAAGCGCTAATAATGAACTTAATTCCACTCCACAAGGAGCATTCCAGTCAGCTGCATACTGACGCGCCTGCTGTGCATATTGCGAATTCGAATCATACTGGGTGCCCATGATGTGTTTAAAACATTGTCAAGATCATGTTCATTATCTTGAGTAAGTGTTTTACTGAAGTACATAATATGCGGGACATAATATGTGCAGAGCGTATATATAGATTCGAACAGCATCGTGATCGCAAGGCACACACCGTTCATGCCCTTCAAATCTTATTACATGTATCTGGAGACCATAAAGGTTTATACAAATTGGCTGACTTAGTATCAAAACGAAACAAACGCAATTGCTAAACCAATATGTACACCACCGAAAAGCCTCAGCAAGCCGAATGTTTATTTTTTGTGCACTAAACTGTACTCGTGTAACCATGGTAACAACAGCCGATTATGGACAGAAATATACCAAATCACCAAATATTTATTTTAAAAACTTAAAATTAGCAGGTTAACGGTGTCATTTTACATGTGATTTGTTTTCCTTCATGTTCACGCGAAAATTAGTGTGCATAATGCGGCTTGTAGTAGCCAGATATATGATTTATTGTATTTCTATTGTTGTTGTTACTATGGTTACAAAAAGTTATTGTACAATAAACATAATAGCCTATTCAAAGTTTTCTTCGAACCCTGAAAAAGTCTAGCTAACTGTGGTGTTCCGAATAATAATCATTTTAAAAACATAATTATCCAGATATGGTCGGTCCAACTGTGAAGGACGCGCGCCTCTCAATCGAATATTGCACTAAATAGTACACTTTGCATAATGGATTTATTATTGCAGTGAAATTATCAATACACTATTTTCGTGTATTGCAAACCGATGGCGGCATATTCATGACATAAAAGAAGGAAACTGAAGGTTTTATTGAAAACAGTTGAAACAATTGAAAACATATTGGGGCACCCTGTATAGCATTCGAAATCGTACACAATTGCTGTATTTGTCGAAATCAAATGCTGACTTCCAGTTATCATAACTTTTTCTTCAGATACGGTACACACTTGAAATTTTCACAGTGTCTTGTTGATATAACTGGGCAATTTTCTGAAAAGTACTAATTCAAAGGCTAATGCAATTATTGATTTATGCCGAATTATGTAAATCAATAATTTCATATTTTGGTGAAAAAATGACTAAAATTTGAGTTTGGGACTAAGAAATGACCGTGTTACATATCCTGAAACCCATGAAATTTGGTATCAGATTATAGGAAATGTTATTGTCTCTAATATGGTTGCAAAATCATGCTAATTGTTGGTGTCGTTTGGGAAATCTCGCCAGTTATCTATAGTAAGTCAAAACGGCTACTTCTTTGGACGCCATCTTGGATTTGGAGGTGTTCGCAACAAATTGTTTGAGGTAGACCTCTGAATTAATTTGTCTCATTAAAAATACTTGCAAATAAAATTGGTTTACACTTGTTGTGGAGATCTGGCAACCTAAGTCCTTAAGGAAGCCACTTGTTCGACTTTGGCCCTCCGCCTATAGTTAGGTCCAACTTATACAGACATGTTAGAGTTAATTTCAACTTAGAATCTTTGTGAAACATCCCCAGATCGAGTAGTATCAACATGATGATGTTTGCGAATCCACTCGATTTAATCGGATTTAATTAATAATGCATGAGGTAGAATAATACCGCAACGCAGAACGATTAAGGTTCAAGTTTCAAGTTTATTGATCTTCCTTTCATAACGCACATTACAAATATGACATCAATATCATATTATATAACATAGAAATATAAGGAGACCTTTGTAGAGGCAAAAAGATGCACGTCGTTCTCTACACGATCATGAGGCCAAGAGCTAACACATTTGTAAAGGCCTCGGTCACATATGACCGGATAGCGTAAAGCCGTAAACGGATGCCCGACAGAGAGTAAACTTTTCAATCCGTTCGTATCCGTTCGAATGCGTTTCCTGTCCGTTCCTTGTTAGGCGATGTACGTTGTTCTATCCGGTGGAATGTCTTGTGCATGAAGCAAGTGAGACGACTTTCACCATCGAATAATTTTATTTCGCAAATGTTCTATGCGCCGGGTTATGCTATCCGGTGATATGTGACCGGGCCTAAGAACGATCTAAAACGAATCAGAACGTTCTTAGCGAGTTTCTACGCAAATGTAAAAATCGCCTGTTCGGTTTTCCACTTTTTTCTTCCGTTGTAAATATATTTATGATTGAAGTGCTCGGGTTTTTACATTATCCACTGGACAGTTATAACTTTGTACAAAGTCAGCGCAATGAGTTAGCGAATATCAATTTGCATTTTGCTCATTACTTGGCCATAATAGTATCCATTTAAAGGGATAGTTGAGTTTTGGTAGAGAAGGCGCTAGACTACTTATTTTGTTTGTGAGGTAATGAAAAACTGAGAGTAAAATTTGAAAGAGCATAATATTTAAATAATAAAATCATCTTTGTTTGATCAAAATCGGTTCAGAGACGTCTGAAATATCCATAAATATAACAAATTGTAATAAAGCTGGGGCCTCAGGTTTATTAGAGAATTTTGAACCAGCCGTTAAAAATTCAAAAAAATGCTTCCCCTTTTCAAAAAGTTACAAAATAGGTATTTAAATAGTTGTTGGTTATTTCTCTATCTAATCACTATTTCAACAAAGCATCACATGCACAATATTTTATTCAAAATGGTTGAAACCGATGAGTGTTTAGAGAGCGCCCTCTTACGTTTAATGGCTCTTTTTGAATGATAACATGATCTTTACTACGTCATTTGTAATTTTGTGTTCCTTTCTAGTTATAACTATTAGTTTGTAATGCAATGATGCAGGTTTTGGTTACTAAAATTCAGTTTCACCAAAACTATACTCTCCTTACCAGAACTCAACTATCCCTTTAACGTGAAAGTTTCACACATTACTTAGTGGACATATCAGATCACAACAACAATCCACCATTCATCACTTTTTGCACATGTCAACAAAGTTACTAGATCCCTTCAAAGACCTGGATGCACTAGTTACGCGTGCGGCGAATTCAAGATTCACAATCGTCGACCCAGATAGAGAGTATCGATTGTGTGATCGGGTGGAGGTCGTGATCGAAGCCAGGGATAAGAAGGGCAGGCGGATGCAATTCGGAGGAGACTACTTCCGGGTCAGAGTTGATAACGCCAAACTCAAAGCCGGTGCGTCGGCTGATAGTGTGGAAGACATCGGGAATGGCATTTATACGGTAAATAATGTCATTATAAAAGGGGAGCCAACGCTGGCATTTCGCTTGCTGTTATCATGGTTACTTATCGGTGCATAATTTCATTATTAGTGATACCCAAGAGGAAATATGCGAGTAGAAGTGACAGGATTTCTATATATATTTATTAGGAACAGCAAGCGACAATTTCAACGTTTCCTTCCCCTTTAAAGGGGTAGTACAGTTTTGGTAAGGCTTAACTTTAGTAACCAAACCTAGACAGTAACATTATAGACTAATAGTTATTACTCCACCATTCTCGAAAGGTATACAAAATTACAAACGACTAAGTAAAAAGCCTGTTATCATTCAAAAAGAGCCATTAAAACACAAGAGGGCGCTTTCTAAAAATGCATTGGTTTCAACCATTTTTCATACAAAATAATGCATGTGATGTTCTATTGAAATAATCATTAAGTAGATAGATCATCAACAACTATTTAAAAAACGCTTTTGAACATTTTTGAAAAAGTGTAAGCATTTTATTAATTTTTTGAAAAAATCATCTAATTATTTGGGCCCCAAATAATTATAAGATCAAATATATTTATTGATATTTCAGCCGTTTCTGGACCGATTTTGACCAAATAAAGTTTATTCTGCCATTAAAATTGCATGTTCTCTCAAATTCGACACTCAGTTTTTCATTATCTCACAAAAAAATCGTGATGTGCAGCGCCCTCTCTACCAAAACTAAACTACCCCTTTAAGAGTGAGGCATTGGAAGAAAAAAAAATCATGACAACTATTCTCCTCAATTAACAAGGATGAGCGAAGAGAGTCAAGTTAACAAGCCACTCTAAATTGGGTATGTTATCTAGTGGACATCGTCTACTAAAGATACCTCGCTCCCGATACTGACGTCACTACATTTCAGCTGGTTTCGGCGGTACTTTTGAATGCGTCACAATATACCACCAAATTAGAGGATATTTTAACGTTTGATATTTTGCATATTATGTTTTAATTTTCATATTTATCTTTAGTAGCGAGGAAATATGAAGAAAATGAGGATTTAATATATTTCATGTATGGTTTTACTTAGTAAAATGGCCTACGCTGGTTTCCACGTGAAACGTATAGTAGTGATTCGGTGAGGTAATGGATTTTTGAGGACCGTTCCATTACTCGTTGATTATTTAAGTTTTCACAATCAAATATGGGACAAATTAAAGGTTTGAAATGATTTATAAGTATGTGCAATGGTTATCTAAAATCATGATTTTAACTTTCAAATGTGGTGTATTTCGCAAATACGCTCTTTTAGGCCTTTTTTACGCTTCGATGGCTTGGAGAGACGAGCGTTCGTGTGATACTAGTCCAACCAGCAGAGGCGGTTCGTAGCATGATAAGGGCTAGGCGAGTCATTCCGTCCAGATGCGGTTACACCGGCCGCTTCGAGAGAACGACTGGGACCTCGACTACGATAGAAAACACGCTGTGTAACATTCATCCACCGTCACCTACCGTGAGTTTACTCTAAAACCATAATTATGGCTACTTACGTCCGGTAACAGTTTTGACAATAATTGATGGAAAACCCACATTACACCTACCCGAAGGTGCATTGTTCCAGGCGCATCGATCCGTTCGGAAAACATTGTTCACATGCTCGCCCCCAATGCATTGTGTTTTCCGAACGAATCGACGCCTCTGCATTGTTCATCTTATTAGGAACAGAGTAGTGATTGACAGATGATGTCACAAGACGAATTGCACTCTAGAGAGTTTATTTAAGAGGTGGGGGCTAAGCAAAATGAAAAAAATGATTTATATATTTTATTTGGTTATATCAAAAACATATCTAGGTCAACTGTGTACAAATATTTCATGTGTACCATAATACAGATAAACATAAGTCAACATGTATTTCCATGTCATGGAACTTTAAGAATCTGCACTACCCTGGTTCTGGCAAAACAGTGCTGACTAAATACGTAAAATGACACTCCCTCTCTCGGGCAAAGCGCGGCGGGCGGGCTTACGTGATTGCTGGGGATATAACAGAATGATAAAACAGTCAAGGGTGCAAAATTGCACCCTTAATCTGTTAATGGTGCTGCTATTGTAGCAGCGTTTTCACCCTCAAAGGAACTACAGCGTCTAGATGGCCTAATTTTCACAATTAGGCTCTCTATATGTAATTTTTCCTCAAGAAAAAGAATTTGGCAGTCATTTCCCATGAAATCAATCAATTTTGGGGTAATTAGTAAATATCTAATTGTCCTGGGAACGCCCCTTTTAAATCGCCAAAATCGATTGTGCTGCCCTCCATTGGTGTGACGTCATCTAAAAGAACTTCGCCCCATAGTCCCGTATTCACAAAGGAGGTTTGTAGGAGGTTTGTACAAACCATGGTTTGACGATGGTTTACATCTATGGAATGCTGCTCACATACCGTAAATTGTAAATCAACATTGTTAACAAGTATGGAGTTTACATTCCTTCTCCATCAGTTTACAAATGGCATTCCATAGATGTAAACCTTGGTCAAACCATGGTTTGTACAAACCTCCTACAAACCTCCTTTGTGAATACGGGCCATAGTCTCTGTACACGACGCCTCTCTAAATTCTCTAGATGACGTAAGCCGTTAATTGTCGACGTAAGTGTCAATCACGCTGCTGATTTCGGACCCTAAATGTGGGCGGGGCGTAAACTGGCTGCTAAGTGAGATTAGGCATCAGAAAATTAGCCAAAAATCACTACTGTGTTTATTTTCATGGAGTTTTCTTTTTCTGCAGACCTAGTTTACAAGTCATCAACTATGGAATAAATGCCAAAATACGTTGTATTCTTTAGTTCCTTTAAGGGTGCACATTTTAACCTTTATTTCTTAGTGTTTAGAGTATGGTGTTAGTGTTGATCCAAACACAGCAGCCTTAAACAACGAACCAAACCTAAAATAATAACCCTATGTCGGGCAAGAAGTGTTTTTATATTGAACCCTTTTTTTGTTTACATAATGTGTGGTATTTGTGTTCGTTTCTCTATCAGGATCGCACTTGTGACTTTTCCAATAAACGCATAGGCGCACCATGGTTTTGCAGCGCTCCGACCAAACTCAACTGCTCGGACTTCGCCTGGACCGCGGTGAACTCTCGGTATGGCGACTCGCTCACTGCATCCTTCCTGAAGCCAATAGAGAAAATATTCTTTGCTGAGTAAGCTTTTCTTCATTAAAGGAGACGTTTTGATACACATTTAAAACATAATTTCATGCAAGTATTTTTAACATATGCCCTGTAAGCAGGAGAGGAGCATCAAGCAAAGTCATTCATATCATTACGGGCTACGTACAGTTTGGAGGCTGCCATCATTATATCGTTTGAAAATGTGACGTCAATTGCGAACAAATAAGCTCCGCCTATTTTTGTATCGGCTCACGTTTCGCCTATGTGCACAAACACTGTTTTTATGTGAAGAGAGCATAACCAAAAGTAAATAGAAGGTGGGGATACTGTCTTCTCCAAAAAAGTTAGGCCCAATATGGCCAAACCAAAAAAAATTCAGAACAAGCTGAAATTCTCAGAAATATATGTATAATAACTAAACGTCCCCGGAATTCCTTCTTGTGTGTTTTCCAGAATTCAATATGGCGTCCAAAAATGGCCGCCGTTTTGTACTTTCTTCTCTATGTTTACTTTTAGACAAGCTCGAAATCTGAGTGAAGTGCCTACATAATGTTCACATACAGAATATCTAGTCCAAGAAGTATCATAATCCAAGATGGTGGCAAATAATAGCTCGTGTCAGAAATGGCCGCCTTGTTTAACCCTAAAGAGACTGGACTGTTTCTAACCTTCAAAAGACTGCCCCCCCCCCCCCCCCAAAAAAAAAAAAAATAATAATAATAATAATAATAATAATAATAATAATAATAATAATAATAAATAAATAAATAAATTAAAAAATGAGTAAAAAAAAAAAAATAAATAAAATAAATTGAATTAATTAATTAATACAAAAATAAATATATAAATTTAATAAATTAACAAACCATTGTCCCGTAAATTAACGAACCAGTGTCCCGTTGATTGGTTGGGTGCCCGGCGTGTGCACCGGCCAATCGACACGGCCCATTGTTGACCTATTAGGAACGTACTCGCTTATGCGAGATTGTGTGTTTGGAGCCACGGTAGAGCATACAAACCGATTGTCTACATTAGATTATATCATTTGACAAAGTGTTGCAGCGGCACACGAAACGTCATGATCTTTTAGATTCCTAGTTTGACCATACATTGCGAGACAAACGAATATCACTATATCACAATAAATATATAAATAAATAAATAAATGAGTAAAAAAATAAAAAAATTAAAATAAATTTAATTAATTCATTAATACAAAAATAAATATATAAATTAAATAAATTAACAAACCAGTGTCCTGTAAATTAACGAACCAGTGTCCCGTTGATTGGTTGGGTGCCCGGCGTGTGCACCGGCCAATCGACGCGGCCCGTTGTTGACCTATTAGGAACGTACTCGCTTATGCGAGATTGTGTGTTTGGAGCCACGGTAGAGCATAAAAACCGATTGTCTACATTAGATTATATCATTTGACAAAGTGTTGCAGCGGCACACGAAACGTCATGATCTTTTAGATTCCTAGTTTGACCATACATTGCGAGACAAACGAATATCACTAGCGATATTATTTCCGAAACTAGGCCCGTTCTCACTGGCTTAATTAGCGCGATTTATATCGCGATCAGAATTTCGAAATTATTTTTCTGTTGACCGTTACACACGCAGCGAGCGCCAAATGATCACGATAAATCAAAATAATCGCGATGATTACTGAAAAATCGCAGAACTCATCGTGATTTGCATCGCAATCCTCATCGCGATTATTTTCAAAATTGTATGTCCACACGGCAAAAAATTTCGAAAATTGGATCGCGAAGCAAATTTCGAAATTTGCATCGCGATTATTTGCGCCAGTGAGAACGGGCCTACTGAATCTATAAGAATACATCATTTAATTAACAGTTCTGTGTTCAATAATATGCTAATTAGAGCTTATCAATTATGCAAATATGTTAATTTGTCCCTCTTTTTAAAAATTTGTATGGACGTGCAATCGTTTTCAAAAGTTGATTTGGGGGTTCATCTTATATTTTGTACAATTAAGAAAATAAAAAAATGCATACAAAATAACATTTTCTTATTTACTTGATGTTATTGTTTTAGTTTTATTTCATTGTGTGTCATTATAAATACTTATAAAAAGATATTTAGAATTATAATTAAGGTTTTACTGCTTACCATGCATTCTATAGTACACACAGATGAATGGGAAATCGGACTTTTGTGACCTGAAGATGACTTATGCCACCAGGACCGTAGTCACGACTCCCACAAATTTGATATCAAAAGATGCGTAACACTAACAAAAAAAGTCTCAAAGTCGCGAGGTGTATATAAGTATAAAACTTTAAAATATTTCCCTTGTACCTGGAAACATACGTTTAGACACTTACTTCCACTTTCCATGTTTCTAACATGTCTAAAAGCAAAGTTATGGGGAAATTCTAAGTAATTTTGTTGTATTTGTACAATGTTAATTAGATTCCTTTGACGTCGTAAGACGTCGCATATCTATCCAACTGATTGTTAAAACAAGACATGGGTCCCGTTGCAGAAAGAGATACAATCGATTGCAAGTTAAAATTGATTTTAAGTCAGAAACTTTTCGCGTTTCAACCAATCAGATTCGCGCATTTAGAACACATGATCTGACTTACAATTAATTGTAACCGACAATCGATTGTATCTCTTTCTGCAAAACTGTACTATCTCCCACAATGGTAAGTCCAGATTAGGTAGATTTAGTTTTGTTTCTATAAGAAACGAAATGTAAGCTGATACGAACTGCAAATCGCAATGAAAGGGAGTGGAACACATTTGCGAGCCACCAAAACTAGGTGTGTAAAAGGAATGCTTGGGATTATGTACATAATAATTGATCTGCCATACAATATATATATTTCACAAGAATGTCGATTTTCTTTCTTACCAGAGGGGGGAAAGTTGTTCCTCCCAACGGATCTAGAATCGTGCAAACCAAGGAGAGAGGAGGTAAGTGCCATAACAAAAATATTATTCCACTGCCTGAACGGCCTTCCTTAAATTGCCTTAACTAGCAGCCGATAAAGACAAAGTTATATTGTCGCATAATGGCGTATGATATACTGGAACCGGCGGCTGAGCCGTGTCTATATTCGGCTCTGTTGAACCTGAATACCGTCCAGTCGGCTTGTGCTACGTTAATAGCTTTCCCCCGCGCAGACGGGGGGAAATATTAATTATGATTGGCAACTGGCCAAACGTGATTGGCTGCAGCTTTTTGACCTAGCGCGACAATTTACCTAGATCGATGAATATTCATGTTATTTCGTAGGGATCGTAACATAAAAATTTGTCGGCGCTAGCAGCATGCATCCTATTAGTCTAGTTTAAACGCTTGTTTGCTGAACTTATTCCGTCAACCCCACTGTCACCCAGAGCCGTAATATATAGTCATACATGTCTATTATTATACGGCTCTGCTGTCACCTCATATATAGCGCCTCCACAATGATCTGCCGCCGGCTTAGGTTAGGATTTTACCACACAAGCCCTTTTTAAATACTTCAACAATATTGATAAATTAGTGTGGCCAATATAGATGTTCTGGGTAACTTTTCCAAATCTGTTATTTGGCTTTAAAGTGCTTAGCTACGTCAGTGCACAGTATATCTGGAAAAGATAGCATGTTATTATTGGCTTATATTTCGCCGACGCTTTGTTTCTTGTCATTTGAAATATATTTTGTATTTTTCCTATACACAATCCAGACACTTTTTCAAGCACTGCGTCCTGCTCTGTTGATCATCTCCCTCCATGCCGAGTTGGAAGCTATGACATAACTGCCCCTAGCGCTGCGGGATTCTTCCTCGATGAGCACTGGTACTCCAACCATTGCAAGCTGCAGAGGTTCAGCACCGAGGGTGCCTATAAATGCCTCCGTAACAAAACGATATACATCCATGGCGATTCCACAGCGAGACAGTATTTCGAGTTCCTAGTTGACAATCTGAAAGAGACCCTGAAGCCTAATCCACCAACCAAGCAGTCTAACTGGAAGGTTGGTCCCTCTTTGGCCGAAGATAAGGTCCACAATTTCACCGTGCATTACCGCCACCACGGCTACCCGATCCGCAACAACCTGACAAACGCCACAGATGTTAAGTACATCGAAGACGCGCTTGATGAACTAGTCGCCACACCAGACACCGTCTTCATGTTCACCATATGGGCGCACCTTACCACCGTGAACATGAGCTTCTACGAGCATCGCGTGCGTGGCATACGGGCTGCGGTCGAGCGACTACACAAGCGGAGTCCCGAGACATTGGTGGTGCTGAAAAGCGCCAATACGCGCAGAGAGCAAGGTATTGTTGCGGACGACTGGTTAGCCCGTGAACTTGATATAAAAATGAGAGAGACTTTCAAGGGCTACAGTAGGATAGGCTTTATTGATCAATGGTCCATGTCCATAGGTCTTTCTAATCAAGGCCATATACACCCGGCAAAACCTGTTATCGAAGGTGGCATTATGACGCTTCTATCATACATGTGTCCCGATGATTAAAGGACTCCAGACCTGAGCTGGTGTATGTATTTTGTTCTAGTTAGGTTAGCATTAAACGGATAGTATACAGTCTGGGTCAAACAGAATTTTAGTAATTAAAACTTGCAAATTATCATTGAAAACTAACAGTCTTAGTTCAATGATGCTTGAATGGTAATACAACATACACGCGGTTAAAGAGGTAGTACAGTTTTGGTAAGGCTGAGTAAAACCTGCACAATACCATTACAAACTAATAGTCATAACTCCACCATGCTCGAAAGGTATAGAATATTACAAACAACTAAGTAAAAAGCCTGTTATCATTCAAAAGGAGCCATTAAAACACATGAGGGCGCTCTCTATAAGAAAACATTGGTTTTTACCATTTTTAATGCAAAATTATGCATGTGATGTTTTGTTGAAATAATGATTAAATAGAGAGATCATCAACAACTATTTAAAAACCTCTTTGGAAATTTTTGAAATAGTGTAAGCTTTTTTTTCAAATTTTAAGAAAATCATCGAATAAATCTGGGGCCCAGATTTATTCCGATCGGATATATTTATTGATATTTCAGCCGTTTCTGAACCAATTTTGATCAAATACAATTTATTCTGCCATTAATAATTGTATGCTCTTTCAAATTTTACACTCAGTTTTTCATTATCTCACAAAAAAAGGTATTTCGTGCAGCGCCCTCTATACCAAAACTGAACTACCCCTTTAAGTTACAGGGCTGTTTTCATTCAAAAGCAGCCATTAACATAAAATGGCGCTCTCCAGACCCCTCAAGTTTCAACCATATTTTAACAACAAATGTGAATGTGATGTTTAG
The DNA here is from genome assembly GCA_037951105.1 of Echinarachnius parma. Taxonomy (NCBI): domain Eukaryota; kingdom Metazoa; phylum Echinodermata; class Echinoidea; order Clypeasteroida; family Echinarachniidae; genus Echinarachnius; species Echinarachnius parma. The sequence goes on along the minus strand of JBAMJV010007019.1, from coordinate 1,937 downwards.
GTAAAACAATTATTCAATAGAGAGACCATCAAAAACAATTTTTAAAAACATTTTGGAATATTTTTAAAATGTTAGATAAAAGTTGGTCCCCCACGTTTATTCCAATCTGATATACTTATTATGGATATTTCAGCTGTTTCTGAACCGCTTTTGATAAAATAAAGTTGATTATGTCATTAAAATTGCGTGCTCTTTCAAATTTTACACTCGGTCTTTCATAACCTCACAAAAAAGTATTTTTTTACCCGCCCTCTATACCATAACTGAACTTTCCCTTTAAAGTTTGCGCATGCCAAAGACTTGTGATTGATCGCAACTTTGCGATGGAACCGCACAATAAAATACGCCGACCTCCCCTCCCTTCGCCTTTCGTTTTTACTAATTCACGTTCTTCTTCGTCGTCAAGACGCCCTCTTCACCAATTCATGTTCATCGTTTGAACTTCCCGATCTTTTTCTGCCATGGACTTCGCTACCGACAAAATCACTGCCTTCGCTGCCTCCTGCGCGTCTCTCGGACTCTTTTTACTCCGCGTTTGCCGGTATCGTTCCAGGCGGCTGCGGGTATCATCGCGGTCCTGGATCGCGGTCGAGCAAGCTGCTATGAACAATTGGACTTTATTTGTTTAACTTATCGATGGATTCATGTCATTTATCATTACGTGTGAACTCAATGTAATTGAGACGTATTATGTATAGACCACATTAATGATACATGTCATCATACTTATTTGACTGAAAATTATGCATAAATTGTGTATGTCGGTATCGTCGTACTCATTATGCATAACGTATATGTTTACATGCAGTTATTGATAACATATTACGTATTTTATTGTGTACCAGTTTATGCAATTCAATATACGCTATATTTTTGATCATCCACTTCTCTTTTGTGCAATAGTACTCTTTAATAAACTTTCGAAAAGTAAACAAATGAGTTTCCGTGTGTCTTTCCTTGTTTAACCATATACGCCCAGATCGATCGAGGCCGAGACCATGCAAGACAATACCGTAGAACACCATCGTCAAGCACCCCCCAAGCACCTATATGCATCTTGCTTTTAAAGAGCGCCCGCTCTCTGTCCAAACGGGAAACTTTAATCATGAATGCAAATAATGGTGAGGAATATTCATGGGGATAATAATGGAGGTGAATCTCATGGAAACGTCTTTAAAAGCAAGTTGCGTATAGGTGCTTGGGGGTGCTTGACGATGGTGTTCTACGGTATTGGTTTGAGTTGTGTAGGCGGGGGTGGGGGAGGGAGGGGGGTATGATACGGTCCTCACCAAAAACAAAAAAATACAAAGTTTGTTTTAACCAGCGCATTTCCTCATTTACAGAGCAACAATATTGGCAAGACAAAGCGGGCATTATTCAAAGAACGTAGGTGTATTTGCATCAGTTTACTTCAATTATATCAATTTGTGGTTTGTTTTTTTAATGCAGAATGTAAAAATAAATGAAATGAAATGAAAAAATAGTTCTGTTTGTTCACACATTAGTATGTTCTCTCCTCTTCAACATCCTCTCCAAAAATAATTAAGTACAAAAAGTAAATGAATACAAACAAACAAAAATCGGAACGTTATAAGTTAGGTCGACGTAGAGGGCTCTTTAACGTACTAACTCGCAGAGCCGTAGACACTGCTCACTTGGGTCTAGCGCAGATAGTTTCTGAACATAATGAATTAATAATTCGGTCGTCTATTTATCTACATCATCACCCCGGGAGGGTAACTCTCATACACAAGTGCCACCCACCCGTGTCCATCAACCTCTGAAATGGACCCTAAATGGCGTATCGCACCATTTTAAGTTTACACCCATAAATGGCATAATGCTTTGAAAACCTACCCTTAATGGCGCAAAGTCGAAAACCTGTGCAACTAAAAAAGGTGCCGTTTTGTGTGTTTTTTTTCTTCTTGTGATGGGAC
>JBAMJV010007018.1:0-52938 GCA_037951105.1 Echinarachnius parma | reverse complement strand
ACAAGCAATGTCTTAAAGTCATCACTTCTGTGACACTTCCAAAAGTCAAATCTGAGTAAGAGGAGAAAGATCCAAAAGCGCCACATGCCTCTAGAGCTAACGAGGTCACATCCTTCATGACCAAAAGTGGTCACCTGCACTCCCAAGTGCACCATGAACAACGTGCCAACAACAGAGGAGAGGCAATCCTCCCATACATCACCTCTCACTTCATCTGAGAACACAACGATGTCAGGATTCACTTCACCAACATCACTCTCACTACCATCTTCAACACATCCTGTGAAGCTGGTATCCGTCTTGTCAGCATCCTGATCACCACAGAAACTTCTGTCGCTGACCTGACAAACCTCCTGTGTAACATACACACCAACTGATCGAGACAACTCCCTAGACATCACATCAGACTCATCTGCATTAGACCTGGTCTGAATCGTCCGTGTAGACTGAAATTCCACACCATCCTCGGAAGCATCCAACGATCCAACTAGTTCTGACTTCATCCAAGAAGTTGAACCATCACCTGTAGAAGAAAACCCTACATAAACTTGTGAAGACACCTCTGCACAACCAGAAACTTGTGAAGACAGCTCTTCACAACCTAAAATTTGTGAAGACAACTCTTCGCATTCTGAATCTTGTGAAGACAATTCTTCACATCCAGAAACTTGTGAAGCCCACTCTTCACACTCTACCACAGACTCACTCGCAATGATCTTGGTAGAACTCAGTGTAGACTGAATTTCCACACCTTCAGACGGAGACCTAATCTCCTGAATACTTCCCTGGGAAGAATCCAAAAGTCCTTCAGAACAAGAACTGCAACATGATTCCAACGAATCAAAATATGCCACCTCCACTTGTGACACATCGAGGGGAAACGCATCACTCCCATCTTGAGATTCCACTAGTCCATCTGAAAAAGAACTATGACCTGATTCCCATGAATCAAAATCTGCCGCTTCCACATGCGACACATCAAGGGGACACACATCACACCCATCTTGAGTTTCCGCTGCTCCCTGGGAAGATGCTAGCGAACCAACCTCTCGATGCACTGGAAATACATCATCAGCTAACACAACATCATACAGTGGTTTGGGTACCTGTTGGGGCGGCCTGGAAATTACCTGCCTCGTCTGTTCCCTTACGTCTACTGCAGTTGCTCGATGATAGTCAGGCTTCCAGTTCACATCTGGGTCGTCTGGTCCCCGGACATCAGTCACATTACCAAGTATAAGGTCATACACAGGGGAAAGCATACAAAGAGCATCAATCTTACCCTTGAAGAAAGGAGTATCAATCTCTATGCTCGCCACTGGGAAGACCTTGGCTGTCCCGTCTACAAGCACGCAAGTCCGCTGCTCTCCAGTAAACTGTTCATCTCGTACAAAGTCACGCCTCACTACCACAATTGAACAGCCAGTGTTCCGTAGCACCTGCACAAGTCTCCCGCTAACCATCCCATTGCAGACTGGCAACACGTCTCGACGCACATCACATGCCTCTGCGGAAAGTACGGAAAGACTATCTCCCGATGCTAACTTAACTGCCGTTCCATCCTTAGTGAGGTTCTCCTCTACAAGCGGTGACACCTGGACAACTCGACAGAGCCCCTCCTGATGAGCTTCCTCCCGTAGGTCTGTAGGGTCGGCTGTACCTGTATACTGTTCAGCCTTTGGTGCAACATTTGCATCCCTACCCTGGGTAAGACTTGTGCCCATCTCACGTCGACTCTGCTTGCCCCAACACTGCCACGAGAGATGACCTTCGCTATTACAAAGAAAACATGTTACTGACTTTTTAGACTGGTTATGTTTTTGACTTGCATCTTGTTTAGTTACGTTAGTATCTTTCTTATTACTGAACTGCTGGGCTCCATTTATTTCATTGTCTCGTCTTAGTTCCTCTAACCTAATTTGTTGAGGTAGCACCTCAATTTCATTTTCTTTTCTAAGTTTCTCTAACCTTTTCCGTTGGGAGACTAAATCATCTAACTTTTTCCTTTGGGCGACTAAATGAATTTCAAACTGTTTTTGCTCAAATTGCTCTGCTCTTTCACATCTCTCCTCTTCCAAACATTCATCCACGTATGCCTTTAAATCTAACCCACTCAAACCAAACTTCTCTGCTTGTGCAATGTACCTGTCTCTCTCCATACTGAAGGATACACCAGAAAACAAAATTTCGCACTTACCGCGCTGCACCTAACTATGCCGCGGTGTGCTCTTACCGGCCCCTGCAGAACTTGGAACACCAAGCTGGGTAAAGCCTCTGTGCCTTGTTCTGCGCCAGTCAACCATCTAATGAACCTTCAATACTTAGAACAAAGAAGAACAATGTGACATTAATACACACAAATATTGGTTTGTTTAAGAAGCCATATATCTTGTCATAGTAATCACTTTATAGTTTAACCCGATCTATCAGAAAGAAGGAGTCCCTTCGTGGTCGCCAATTGTCAGATCTTGATACTGAAATTACCAAGTCTGATATGATAGATGTGGTTCTGTTATAAATATGAGATTACTATGCAAAGAAATAAGGCATGACATGCGGAAGATATAATTTAAGATATTTTGTTTATTAACATGAAACCATCATTGGTTTGAAATTAACACATACTATAATATATAAATCAATATGAAAGCACATACTTGGCAATCGTTTTACAAGCTGAATCAAATAAAACAAAAGTAATTGGATCCAATTAACGAACTAAACAAAACATAATTTACCTGGCGCCATTAATCACAAAATAATAATAATCAGGGGATAGTTGAGTTACATTATTATTTCTGTTATGCCTTATGGCGATAAATTACTGGGTGAATAGCACCTTAAGAGTTCTGGAGAGGTTGCAGACCCAGTCTGCGTAGAAAAAACATGAAGGTACGGGCGTCGGCTGTAGTAGCTCTCGCGAGAGTTCATTGCGTCGAAGTTGCAGACCCAGTCTGCAATGATGTGAATCGCGCGGTGGTTGAATTCCCCATGACGGGCGTCGTGGAGGACGATCGACTGCACCGCGATACTGTGCACATCTAGGCCCGTAGTCGAGATGACTTGAGTTGCGGAGTCGTGCCGGAGCCGGTTCGAAGACCCAGAGTGGTGCCAACGCGGAGCCGGATGGAAGCCGGTATGACGGTTGGATCATCGGAGCTCGGGTCGGATGAACGGCGGATTGGAGATCTCCGTTGTAGCTTGGCGTGACATAGCCCGGAGTTAGAGATACTCGGTGGAGTTGAAGATGCTCGTTAGAGCCGAAGTTAGAGATACTCGGTGGAGTTGAAGATGCTCGTTCAGAGCCGAAGTTAGAGTTGACGATAGTCGTAGAGACCTCATTGAAGCTTGAAGTTAGACATTAGTAGAGCCGAAGTTAGAGTTGACGATATTCGTAGAGCTGCTCGTTAGAGCCGAAGATGCTCGTAGAGCTGCTCGTTAGAGTTGACGATAGTCGTAGAGCCGAAGTTAGAGTTGACGATAGTCGTAGAGCTGAAGATAGAGTTGACGATAGTCGTAGAGACCTCATTGAAGCTTGAAGTTAGACATTAGTAGAGCCCAGCTGGTTCCTAATGGGGGAAGGTTAAAGCCAATAGTTCATAACATTTGCTTCCTCCGTTTACAATTAAACACCAGCTATCACATACTGATTATAAAACTGATTATGACAATGAATATATGTATTGTATAGCCATAATCATAAACATGAAACAAATGTATACAATTTCACACATCATATAATGCAAAAGTAATTTGTGAAGTCATCTAATCTTCACATATATTACATACAAAAGGCGTAATTTCTACAATCATTATATCCAAATGCCTCGCATAAATAATTAGGAAATATGCAATATGTCCATGCTATTTCATTGCATAAGACTTTAACATAAAATAAATCAGGCTTTCAAAGCATCAATGAAATACAAATACACTTTAAAGTTAATGTGCTTTAAAGTTTTGACATTATAAACTAATAACCGTATGCATAAATATTAACTCATCTCAAATATATATATAATTGTCAAATCATATAATTAAGCTGGTACAGTATTGAGTGTATGAGCTATATATAAATATAACATAAATGTACATGTATTACTAAACTTCTACACAATGAAATCATTCAACAAAACTTACAGATTTTTGGTGACAGATGCCGATGAAGAGGTATGGTGACGGCAAGGTGGAGGAGGCTTTACCCAGCATCATGGTGGATGGATTGCTGGGTGCTTTCCGACATAAAATTAACTAATACTCTAGCCCAACATCAGGCTGGTATCTGGTGTATCACCTGCTCAAATTCACGACCTTCCATACTCAGTGACTGATGCTATCTGTGTCACTTGACTATTCTCTCACATCCACTATAACTTACAGTACCCAAATCCAACGCACATGAACAAAAGGATGTTCCCGCCCAAAATCATAAATACTAAATGCAACTTACTGGAGGTGACCCAATCACACAAAACTAGTCGATACCAGTTCCACTCTTCACTACCCTGGATAGGTACTAAGCATTACATACCAAAACTATTCAACCATCTCTTTGAATGAACAACTTTCACGATTGTCCTATCTAAACTTCTCACGTGTACAATAAACATTCAGCTTCTGTACACACTATCTCTATACAATTCTCACTTTGCATGAACACACTCCCTATTATTCCATCAGGGGTATTACTGGTTCTATCTTAAGCTCAATCATACATCAGTAACCCTTAACAGTGAGCTTGGGTGCACACTAAACATATACAAATCCGGGGCCTTATAGCCTAAAACCCATGCTCACATATTAAATAAAAAGGAAGCATTCACACATGACTGAATTTATGGTCAAGTGTGGATGCCCAAATATCTTAAAACGAAGTCACTCTGTGACAGTAACCATTATAAGCAGCCGTATTTTGTATAGTGGGTGGATAGCAAGTTTCTCATACAGAGGGGATTGTGGGGGGTGGGGGGGGGGGGGGGCTTTACATGTCCGTCCATAGTACGAAGGGGGGGGGGGGGGGGAGGGGGCAGCAGGTATACTAAAAACAGAGCCGAACGGTCAGTTTACTTAGATGGATTCTGACAGATGCTTTTAAATAAACATAAATAAACTTGTATTGATTTTCAAACTGTCGGCGGGATTACGTCTTATCAAATGTATGCGTCCCATATGCTTTTAAACTTCTTTAAAAGGTAGGTTTATTTTTTTTAAATAGCATTATGAATTATATCTAGTAATCATGAAGACAAGTGATTGATAGTTGTATTATGAATAGAGATGAAATTGACCTAGCTTTAACGAATAGTTCGAAGTAAAAGTGTTTAAAGGGGTCTAGTAACTTTGTTGACATTTGCTAAACCTACCGTAGAGTTGGTGGAATAATGATGTATTTCTGAGATCCGTTACATATATGTCCATGGGTGATGTGTGAAAATTCCATGATAAATGGATGTTATATGACCGAGTAATGAGCGAAAATGCAAAGTGATATTGAATCTATCCAGGAGATCCTTTTACAAGTAAAACAGTTCCATCAAAATCATGAATATAATATTATATCAACATTTGACAGTAGTCAAAATCGACCCCCTTTACGCTGAACTCTTACTACCAGTTCTAACGTATCTTGTATTATTTTGTTTGCCAGCACAAGCAAATGACATGTTAAGTTTTTGTTTTCTTCAAATGTATGTTTCGTTAAAAACAGATATTAATGATTGAACTGTTTGAATTTTAAAGGAACCCCAAAATATTATTAACTGTGTACAAAGTTGATACAATAATCTAGCAAAAAGAAAATAATTGCATTTCGTTTATTACTCGGTCATATGACATATATTCATTATGGCATTTGCACACACCATCCAGTGGACATATGGGATCATAGAATTGCATATTTTGTTAACTCTATCGTATGTTTTGCAAATGTCAAACAAGTTCTGACTTCGAACTCTTTTTATAGCTGGGTCAATTTCATCTGTATTCATAATTCAACTATTAAACACTTTTCTTTATGACTACTAGATATAATTCACAATGCTATAATAAAAAGCCCTAGTTTTTTTTTTAAAGAAGGTTAAAAGAAAATGGAACGCGTCCATTTGAAAATCAATCACGTGTGCATTAATATTGACAATGATGGATGCTCTATTCGTTCGATTGTCTATCGGTTGAATTACACAAGTTAACTATTAATAATGCATATATGCGCTCTTATAATTATTTTGTTTATGCACGTGTGTGTACGTCGTTATACTCATTGGGAGCAAATATTGTTATGTTAGGGGAGGGGGGGGGGGGGGGGTGGGGCGTAATTATATTTTATTTTCGTTTCTATTCACCACAACTATGATAGAAACTATTGGGGGCATTTTGCCCCCATGCATGACTGTCCATGACCTGAATCGTGACGACATTGTACTATTCGTGGTCATGGGCATAATGGCATATTTGTCCAGGGGGGCTGCAGCCCCCTCAGTCCCCCCCCCCCCCCCCCTATATACACATATGTTCGTGGCATTTGATACGGACATTATTTTGTCCTCACGGAGTAGAAAGATAAATAATATGCAAAAGGGTCACGTCTGATTCCTGTCAATAACATCTGAAAGTGAAGAATAGCATAATTTTATCATGCTTTTCGTGAATTCGGTTTACTAGATACACTTGTTATGGTTTTAATACTAAGATATACACACAAATAATTTCGTTTTTATTTTAATTTCAATGTTAGCATGGTTGCACACCTTAGTCATTCTTCAGTATAGCCGTGTGTAACTGACTTGTCTTGAACTGAACTGAACTGAAATAAAGTTAATCCATGCCAACCGAATACTACCACTAGAATATGACACAGAATGATTTATTGCGGATATGTCGTATTATTATAGTTATTGAATACGAATGAATCCTCTGGAGACGAACAAACGAGAAGGCATAACAAGAATGAGATGGGTAACGCATGCGAGGTATATGGACAAAGGAAAACTCCCAGCTGCATACAGAATAATAACAATACAAAGAAAAGTCCGCGGTTTCAAAGATGTCCACGTCTAATGATGATGTCGAGGATGATGAGGCTTCTGCTACTGATGATGTTCTAGTTGATGGTGATGATGATGATGATACTGTTGCCGGTAATTATGATGGTGCATGTTGCCGGTGATGATGATAATGCTGCTGCTGATTATGATACAGATGATTACGATGGCGATGGTGACGATGGCGATGATGACGATGGCGATGATGACGATGATGAAGATGATGACGACGATGATGACGATGATGATGATAATGATGATCTTTATTTTGATGATAGCATGATGGAGACGATGATGATGATAATGGTGATTGATGGTGATATATATTAATCTTAACACATTGATCCGCCCTGCATTAAGAACAATTTCCCCAATTGCCAAACGCAAATAAAACTGAAAATATCCATGCACTATCTTTTTAGTTGATTTTTATGGTCATGAATTATCGTTTTTTTCCAGAAACACACCTTCCAAACATGTGTTACTGTGCGTTTTAGGTAATGTTTTTGTTCGTGTTCATGAAAATATTATTACTGCTCTCTTCCGCCCATACAATTACATCATACTCGCATTCGGCGGGAAATCGATGCCGAGACCTTGAGTTATTTATTAAGTTGATGTGTATACTATAGACCTTTATTTCCACAACCTTCCAATTTAGATTGGCAATGCTGCTCGTTTGCACACTCCCCTCTATAACATTTTATATTTTTGTTCTAAGAAAAACCTTTACAAAGGACGAAACTCTCTCAGGGCGATAAGGTATGGGATATGCTTTATTCACATCCACATGTTAATTCATTTGTCTCTGATAGAATCCAAAACAGATACATGCTTTCTTCACTCCGTTTAATTTAATCTGAAAATATTATTTGCCCTTTAACATGTTTAAAGGGACTTAGTAACATTGTCCAAATCCTCAAAATAAAATTTTAATTCTAGCGGTTCCCTCATACCTTGTGGTATTCGTATTACCAATAAAATCATGGGACAGGTTTCGGTTTTTCAAATTTCCCTTTCGTTACAAAGATATGTACGATTGAAGTATTTAGATAAGAAAAACTCTGGTGGAGTTTTCCTTACCGTGTACAAAGTGAATGCAGTGAGTTAGTGACTATCGCTTTGCATTTTTGCTCATTACTTGGCCATGCAATGTCCATTTGACTTGAAATTTTCACACAATACCCTGTCGACATGTGAAATAACAACCATATACATTGCATCAACCATTCATCACTTTTTGCACATGTCAACAAAGTTACTAGATCCCTTTAATGGGTTAAATGTTTTTTTCGGGGAAATTTCAGTCACGCAGCCTTCTCGATAATATGACCCATATTCAGCTAAAAATGTTCTCAATTTCAGAACGGAGGACGCAGCTCTCTTGATATGACCGTCATTATATTCAGCTACATTTACTTTCAATGTCAGACGGGGTTGAATTACTTTCGCATATCCCCGTAAAGATGTAAGTATTCTGAATACCTGTGAATACAAATATCCACCAGGCCAAAAATGTGAAATAATAGGTATTAGATGTAATTGCAGCTTTTGCACTTCATGTGTGCGATGATTTTAGAACACTAAAGCATTTTAAATCTCTTTCACATGCACAGTCTTTAAACCTTCCCTTGACCATTCGTATGATGAAATGGCGCACAAACAGAACCGGTGGGGCCCGTAATAGCCAAAGAGGCTCCGAGGCGTCATTATTACAGTACCAGTTCGGTAACAGTTCGACCAGTACATCATATGACAACATATATAGATGTTTAAAATATTCAGTTAAAAAAAAGTTTGAACAAGTTATCATTTCAAATATCACAACAACGAGTTTTAAAAGATATTTTTGATCAATCATATTATGCAGCGGTAAACATTCCGTCCGATTGAAATTGCCCCCTTTTACCAATTTCAATAAATATAATTGCTAGAATTATTTTTCTTCTATTTAAACAAATATATATTTTGAAGCTACACTATCGGTTTGTGTCTTCGTTTTCATTAAAAAGGGGGAACACATTATCAAGGGCGTAGCCAGCTATGACGCCTGTAGCAAGACATTTAAAATGAATTCAAAGCCATTACAATTCATCCATGGAACACATCGATGCCGCGCAGGTAAGCGGAGCATCTCCGGCGTTGCTAAGATGAGGTTGTGGGCCGTTGTCCCCTCATCTCCTGCGTTGCTAAGATCATGAAGTTGGGGTTGGGTGTGGGCCGACGTGTTCCCCTTAAGAAATCTACCGCCGTCTTCAATCTCTCGAACCCCTGTGAAAAACAAATAATCCATATACAAAATTTGAACTCGTTTTAATTTGTCGGCATAGGCTGGGTCTCTTAATGGAAACCTATACTATTATAATCAACCTTATTAGGTCCCTCGATATAGGGGCATTATTCCCCAGGGAAGGGCGTGAGATTATTTGCTCGATTCACTCCCTTCGTGGCTGAAGTCAAATTTTAAAAAAGAGCTAATATCGCCCGACCATGAGTTAATTTCGCTCGAAAATAAGACAAATTTGCCCCTAAATATAGCATACAAAGGTGATGGTTTATTTCAAGATGTGATTATAATTTGTCCTAGGAGGCTGGGGCCGCTGTATATTGATGCGTGTCAGGAAAATGTCAGTTGTATACAACATGTCAGACAAAATAATTGCGGAGGTAACAATGTCACAAGTAAACATGTTAGAGGAAGAAATGTTAGATGAGAAAACATATGTGAAATCGCTGAAATCGCTGAAACCGTAATATAGAACCATGGTTGCCCCCCCCCCCCCCCCCCTCCCTCCATGCACACCCCCATCGTCCCGTACGCCCGTGGCAATGTCACTGATCATCTTCTAAGTGTTATCCCTGTCATTTAATAATCCCCGGTATTAATGTTCATGTGTGACATTTCATGCTAATGTGAATGTATAATCTTACCAATCGTACATTCGGAAGATCATGTTTCGATTCTAAGCTGGAAAACTCGCAGCTTTTTGGCGATAAAATGTGTCTCCTTGCTGTATAGTATTGAAAAAATAGGTCACATATCTTGTTCAGATGTTCAGTTCTTATCTTTCTAATTTTTGTATCTAGCACAATTACTTTATATGGTTCTTGTTCTTGTTGCTGTTGTTGTTGTTCTTCTTCTTCTTTTTCTTCTTCTTCTTTTTTTCCCTCTTCTTCTTCTCCTTCTCATCAGTCCCCCTGTATTTGTTCGTCTTTTTATTTTCAACTTTTTCTTTTTCTTTTTCATGTTATCATCATTACTATATCTTTCCTAATGTCTAGTTCATCCTTATAGCTTTTATAGTCCATCTACCCTGTCTACCATGTCTTCATTACACATATTCCTCCCTCTTATTCGCCGTTATTTCAACCTCTCAATTAAATCTCTACACAACGGATAAAGCACACTCGGCATCTCCAAGGTTAGACGCTCAATTTTCACGCCTCAAAAATAGTAATCCCATTCTGCGTTACGATTTAATGAACTAGTTCAATCAAGAAGGCGGGAGAATGATTTATATCTAATCTCGTCTGGACTTATGTTACCTTCTATGATTTCAAGGCGTGTCAATCCATACACCTAGAAAACGAGACCTTTCCTGCGTTCATACGGCATGATTATCTCTGACTTCGATCAAAGCCCAGGGGGATGTTTCACAAAGAACCTAAGTCGAACTTAACTCTATATAAAGTTGGACTTAAACATTATGGTAAGCCATTTGTAGCCTAGGAATAAAATATATTAAAATAAAACAAATGCAAGAATTTTAGACTTTTCATAAATTTTACATCAAGAACATCACATCTTCTTGATAATATAAAATATTAATGATTTGAATCAACATTTGATGCATTTTAAAATACATTTTACACATTTTTGTCAAGGAAACTAACAACTTAGAGTTAAGTTCAACTTTGGATCTTTGTGAAACACCACCCCCCCCCCCCCCCCTGTCACAATGAAACCCACGATGATTATGTCGTGTGTCTGTTGTACGATATGTATATATTCTGTCGTGATTAAAGTTTGTTTATCGACTGTCGTGGAAGTGGTTAGAATGAAATTCAGGTACTTCCACGACAGGAACAGAGAAGTCAGAACTTGTCGTGGTTATATCGCAGGGCTATCGTACGACACCAAACTGTGGGCACCCACAACATATTATTTTTTGTACGAATGTCGTGCGATTGTCGTATGATGTTATCACGACATTGTAAGACAAAGGAAACATACAGTGGTTACATCGCAGGTCTATCGTACGACACCAAACTTAGGGCATCCACAACATTTTATTTTTCGTACGAATGTCGTGCGACTGTCGTATGATGTTATCACGACATAATAAGACAAAAGAAAAATACAGTGGTTACATCGCATGTTTATCGTATACGACACCAAACTTTGGGCATCCACAACATGTTATTTTTTCGTACGAATGTCGTGCGATTGTCGTATGATGTTATCACGACACAGTATAAGACAAACATTTTGTAGTCCGAATTTCAAGCCACTGCAGTTTTTTTTTTGTCGTACGACTGTCGTGCGAAAGTCGTGGGTCCATTGTTGACCAGGGCAAATTCAATTTGAAAGACATTAATCGACGAAAGGAAAATTTTGCGAAGCCTAATAAAACAACATTCTCAACTCTTTACTAAAACGAGTGAGGATTTATTTTGAACGATTCATCTGTTTTGGCTTCGGTATTGAATGAGCTATAGACATGATAGAGATCCTCATGGACCTCTTTAAAGAGAATATCCGCAATTTACAAATCATCTGAACAGTTTCCAGTAGATGGATGAGGATACATAATTATGACACTCGCGTGAAGTAAAATATAACAAACGCTGTAATGTGCACTTAACGAGTTAAAAAACAACAACGAAAAAGAATGACAAAATTGTAGTTTCACTGCACGACAGGCGTTGTCCAAAAGGCGTGGTATACCTGTAGAACACAGCTTATTTTGAAATGTTAGACTTAGTACTTATACATAGTCCAAATTGTCCCTGTTGGTATTTTTTAAATTCAAAGCTACACACCTACGTTCGTAATTACGTCGGATAAAAAAAAGATCCCTTGCTAACACGGTCATTTTGATTTTGCTTTAATGTCAATGATTTTATACATTAGCAGCTTTATTATAATGATTATATATATGAGGTCCGAGAAGTTCAGATATAAGTAGTGCATTTTATTTACTTCGTAGTTTATTGACTTTTTAAATTATAAATTGAATCGTTTTTTTTTTTCTTCATTTGTCCTGTCTGGCTATTGGAGGTGAGCTGCGCTTATTTGAAAATCAGAATTAAAGGGACTTTCACGTGGTATTAAAGGTACTTCAGATTCGTCAAATCAGATGCGCGGCGCCATCTTAAGTACACGTTGCGCACGGTGCGTGATGCACGTTAGCTCAGTGTCATGCGGTGCGCGCAAACTGGCCGAGTTCAAAATGGCGACCCGCTGTGTAGCATCCCCACGCTTGATGCCCTTTAAAACAAACAACCACGAACAATTATTATTTTCTCGAAGAGTGCCAAATACTCTCAATACACGAACAAAGACTTCCTATACACTTGACTGACGTGTTTATAGTCTTGGGACCCGACCAAAATGAAAAATATAATTAAGTTACGAAGTTACGGTACTTTACATTTCAGTCGTTTCTAAACCGAGTTACTAAAACGAGCTTGATTTCAACTTGACTAATATTATGTTCAATGTACTTGATAACTGTTTAGTCTAGCTCCGTGGCGATTTTGATATTTATTAAATCAATTTACATTTTGAAGAATAGTCTGTGGGCATTGAAACAAAAAAGAGTTTCGCATGAGTTATGTACGAGTACCACTTTTATACAGAATTGTCAGGAATTTAACACCGTCATTATAACTTCCACAAAAGTGTTCTTTTCCAATGTTAACGTTTATGCAATTCGTCCTCCCGCAATCACTAAACTGTATCAAACAGTCGAGAAGGTGACATGGAAAATGACATGAATCAAGCAATCGTGTCACGCAGTCACGTGGGTGCGCAAATAACATAAGTGTACACTTTCACGAATGAAGACTTCCTATAATAATTGGCTGACTGACTTGTCCTGTAACACTCACCGAAATGACGAACATAATTCAGTTACGGTTCTTGACATTTCAATCGTTTCTAAGCTGAATTCAGAATCAAACGTGATTTCAACCTGGCTAAATGATCAATGCACGGTTTTGCTAACTTTGTGTCGAGCGCGTACATATTGAATGGATAGGCCAATGATATACAATGTCTATTGTCTGTGAAATTTATTCGGAGAAGCAATTTTTATATTTGACAGAATAATGCACGATATAAATTATAAAGGTGCTTTTCACGATCGTAATATGTCTCGGGTTCGAGTCCCGGCGAAAACTATTTTTCTTTGCTCATTTTCGAATATTTAAAATACTTCTAGTCAATTCAATTCAATTTCAATTTATTCAACCAAATCATTAAAAATCAAATACAATGTTTATACATGAATGCTGCTGTACAATGTAAACTACAATGAATGGTTAGGGACACCTAGGAAGCGGGGGAAGCATAGCTTGTAATAGGGCCCTTTTACATATCAATACATAACGATATATTGCATACATTTTTTTTTTTTTATTTATTTTTTTTAATTTTTTTAGTTCAGTTTATTTCACATCACATTAAAAAATACATCAAAATATACATCAGAATATATACATAGGAAACAATGTAGAAAAAACAGTATTCGAGAGTATATATATACAAACATCTAAAACATCTACACACAGCAATACAAGGACATGATAAAATAGTAATAATAAGCCGTAGAGGATGTGAGGGAAAGGCAAAGGCCATTGGCCTGTCAAGGCCTTTCCCTTTATTAGCTACGACTTATTGAAATGAATATAAAAATTAATTACAAAACACACATAACACATAAAAAGCAGGCATTTAAATTATAGATCTATTGTAATGATGTACTATTCAATAATCCTTTAAACTTCCTTTTAAAATTACCTAGAGTTGGACACTGTTTCAATTCATCAGGCAAATCATTCCACACTATCGCACCTTGATAACTAATAATTGATCTAGAAAATTTATATTTACAGAACGGAGTATATATTTTATGTGAATTCCTTGTTTTATACACATTAATATCCCTATTATATTTAAAATATCCATTAAAAAGAGGAGGTAATAAGTTTTTGAAATATGAATACATAAAACATGCATTCTGCAATTTATTTATGTCATATACATTTAATATTTTCAATTTAAAAAATAACTTATGTGTATGTGCTAAATAATGTGATTTAGTAATCGCACGAACAGCCCTTTTCTGTAATAAAAAGAGTCTATTCAATAAATAAAATGAGCAATTGCCCCAAACAATATTACAATAACTTAAATGTGATAAAACCATACTATTGTATATATTCACTAAAATTCGCAAAGGCAAAATATACTTCAAATTATTTAATACTCCAACTATTCTCGAAATCTTTAAAGAAATATGACTAATATGCTCGTTCCAACTTAATTTTTCATCTATAAATACACCAAGAAATTTAGTACATTTTACTTGATTTATTACAACCCCATTTAATTGAATATTTATCAAATCTTCATTAATATCTAAATTATGTGGTCTAAATATTATATAACATGTTTTACTATAATTAATTTGGAGTTTATTGGCTATAAACCATGATTGCACTTTACCCATTTAAATGTTCTAAATCTTTACCCGACACATATAGGCTGGTATCATCAGCAAATAAAAGTACAGATAAAACATCACTTACATATTGCAAATCATTAACATAAAGCAAAAACAAAAGAGGTCCCAGGTTAGATCCCTGAGGTACACCAACAGAAATATTTCTATACTGAGAATTATGTCCATCTATACATACATACTGTGTCCTATTACTTAAATAACTTTGAAACCATTTTAATGCGATACCTCTTATTCCATAAAAATTAAGTTTTTGTAATAAAATAGAATGATCAATACAATCAAATGCCTTTGACAAATCTAAAAAAAGTCCTATAACTGTTTCTTTTTGCTCAAAGGCTTTGGCGAGTTTATCTGTAAAATCAATGAGGGCATGACTAGTACTGTATCCTTTTCTAAATCCAAATTGTTTACTGTATAAAATATTGTGTTTATCAACAAAATATATCAATTTATTATATACAATTTTTTCTAAAATTGTACTAAAAATTGATAAAACAGAAACAGGTCTATAGTTATTCAATAAAGTTTTACTACCTCCTTTAAAAACTGGTATAACCTTTGCAATTTTTAATGCACTAGGAAAAACACCTTCCTCAAGAGAACAATTAAAAATATTACACAAAGGAGAAACAATTGCATCAATAGAACATTTCAACACTTTAGGACTAATTCCATCAGACCCTGCTGATTTATTTACATCTAAATTTAAAACAATATTAATAATGTCTGATTTTAAAATTGGGCTAAAAAACAAAGAGTCCAAACAATTTCCATGCAAATAACTATTGAAAGAACGAGTACTATCTCCTGAGTTATGTACATTATCATGAATTTTCTTTCCAATAGTACTAAACAAATCATTAAACAAATTAGACATTTCAACCTTATCAACTACAACATCTCCTTCATGCTCAATTTCCTTAATAGGGTCCTTATATGTTTTCTTATTCAATACTTCATTTATTATACTCCATGTTTTTCTTGCATTATTCAAAGCATCTTTAAATTTAGCATCGTAGTATTTACGTTTAGCATCTCGTATTGCACTATTTACCGTGTTTCTGTAACATTTATACACCTGTTCTCGATAGGTAGTAGTATTTTTCAAATATTTTTTATATAAAGTATATTTATGTTTACACATTTTCTTAATTTCAACAGTAAGCCATGGTTTAACAAACTGATGTTTCTTTTTCCTTATCTGAACTTCTGGGAAACATTCATCATATAATTTACAATATATTTCAATAAACTTACTGTATTTTTGATTTACATCTTTAATATAATCCAAAATACTCCAATTAACAGAATGTAACTTTGATTGGAATGTTTGAATATTACTGTTACGGTATGAGATTCATGTATCAATTTGTAAGATTTGTAAGATTTTATTTACTCTATCGACCCCCTTCCGGGGTATGAGAGTACAAGCTTCTTTTTTTTTTTTTTAACAATATACAACAATTCAAAAACAAAACATGCAACAACAATGTAACATAAACATATCTACAAATTCAGCCTTTCTGGGCAATTTACCCTTCTGCCACTTCGTGTCAATATTGGTGCTCTATTTCTCATATCATTAACGAGACAATCCTCATCAGAATATGTTTTCAAGCTAAATTTTGACATAATAACTCTAACAAAATATGCTAACTTCTTTAACTGGCAAGTATTAAGCGTATTAAAAAGTGATTTCATATACAAAGCACACGGAGTACAATCATACAGTTTCTTTGGTAAATACATTTGTCTTTCATTATTAAAAAATGGACAAATAAAAAGATAGTGATATTCATCACCAATGCCTTTTAAGGAGCATAAAGAACATTGCATTTCATCTACTATATACAGTGACATCAAATCTACTCTTGTTAACCGGAAGATTGTGTGTTCTACATCTAAATTTACACAAGGAAATTAAATCTTTTTGAGGCAATACATTCAAATAATGTTCATAATTGAGACTAATTTTAAATATTCTATAATTAGTACAAATACGGTTTGACCAAGTAGTAGATTGCCACTCCTGAGCAAAAATATCTCTTAATCTACATTTTAGAGACGACACAACCCAATCAATACTATGACCTTCACCTCGAGTAAGCCAAATGTTCCCTAACCCTGACTTATCAAGTAGATTCTTAATAAATACCAACCACTGTGATTTGTATCCTAATAAGTTCTGCTCATCAAATAACATGTACAAAATCATCCTATATAAAATGTATGAGTATTTAGTCTGTTTTCCTTTAACTAATCTCAACCAAAATCCAATCATTCTACATTTAATATAATTCAAAATCACAGTCCGACCAGTTTCACCATACACCATGCAGTCTGGTGTACAATTATTAACACGCAATATCATTCTTAAGAATTTCCTATGAAAGACTTCTATCTTATCAATACATTCAAAGCCCCAAATCTCACAGCCATACAATAAAACTGGCAATACCAAATGATCAAACAAATGGCACTGTGTTTCAATGGATAACTGTAATTTTTTGGCTCTAATTAACATACTAAACATTGCTTTCCTTGCCTGACTAAGTTGTTTTAAAATTGCCTTCTTAAAGGTACCATTATAATTAAAGATAACTCCCAAATAAACATAGTCATCCACAACTTCAATTCTTTCTCCAGCAAGACTAAACTCTGGAAATCTTACCGTATATGTATATCGTTATATATGGAAATCGATACCGTATATGTATATAGGGGATTTTAATATGATTTATAATGTTGATTTAGATTATTTGGGAAGTAATAAAAAAGAGGTACAGTCGATATTTCTTAAACACTTTGATAATTATAAGGATAAATGGACTTTATTAGATATTTGGCGGGGGAAAAATGGTTTAAAAAAACAATATACGTTTAAACAAATTAACCCCTTTGTCCAAAGTCGTTTAGATTATTTTTTTTATTTCATATAGTTTAGAACAAATTGTCTTAAAATGTAATATAATACCATCAATTGCACCAGATCATTTTGCTGTTCAGTTACAATTTTATAATTTGCCTAATTTTTCAATTAAAGGTAAAGGTAGTTACTGGAAGTTCAATAATAGTTTATGTGGAGATGGGGAATTTATTAGACAGATGGAAGTGGAAATAGGGAGATTAAGAAATATATATGAAAAAGAAATTAAAGATGTAAGAGTGTATTGGGATTTTTTGAAAATGAAAATTAGCAATTTTATTAGGAAATTTTCTAAAGAAAAATCTAGAAAAAGGAAAGAAAAAGTTCAAAATCTTGAAAATGATATAAGTGTAATTGAAAAAGAATTGATAGAAAAGGTAGAAAAGGAAAAGGTTGATTTGTTGGAAAATAAAAGAATGGAGTTAAAAAAATGTTATGAATATATTAATGAGGGTTTGAAAGTTCGATCTCGAGCATCATTTTATGAGAGAGGGGAACAAAATACTAAATATTTTGTGCAACTAATGGAAGCAAATAAAAAGAAGACAATTATAAGTAAATTATTAGTAGATGGAGGAAAAATAAGTTTTGATATGGATATTATTATTCGGGAAATACAAAGGTTTTATGCTGGATTATATTCCAAATTTGTTGTTGATGTAGAATTATTTAATGAAAGTTTATTTTTTAAAGGTTTGCCAAAATTAGGTTTAGAATCAAAGGAAATTTGCGAAGGTAATATAACTCAAGGGGAATGTATAGCGGTTTTAAAAGAAATGAAAGGTAATAAGTCACCCGGAAACGATGGTCTTAGTGTAGAGTTTTATGAATTATTTTGGCCTGTTATTGGTGATATTGTGGTAAGGGCTTTAAATGAAGCATTTGTTAAAGAAGAATTATCTTCTTCACAAAAACAAGCTATTATAATATTGATTCAAAAGGAAGATAAAGACCCCTTACAAATAACAAATTACAGGCCTATATCATTATTAAATGTAGATTACAAAATTTTAGCTAAGATATTGTCTGTTCGGATTAAAAAAGTATTAGGGGAACTTATTAGTATAGATCAGGTAGGATATTTAAAAGGGAGAAATATCGGTGAGGCTATAAGATTGATAGACGATATGATTTTCTATACTAAAACAAATAATATACCAGGGTTTTTATTAGCCATTGACTTTAAAAAGGCTTTTGATACTGTTTCTCATGATTTTTTGCAAAATGTGTTAAAGACGTTTGGTTTTGGGACTTCATTTTGTAAATGGGTTCGTACACTCTACAAGGGCGCTCAGAGTTGTGTATTTAACGGCAATGTATCGACTGGTTATTTTAATATTATGAAAGGGGTAAGGCAGGGAGACCCCTTATCACCCTATTTATTTATATTATGTATAGAAACTTTAGCACGCTCGATTAGGACCGACAATGAAATTTCAGGGTTTATTTTGGGAAATGCACATATTAAACAAGTATTATACGCAGACGATATGACGCTTTTTGTAAAAGATAAAGATTCGTTGATAAAATTAAATGAAAAATTTGAAACTTTTGCTATAATATCGGGATTACAAATTAATCGAGACAAAACATATGTTTTGTTATTAGGCCCTCTTCATGGAAAAGAAATGGTAACTCCTTTTGGTACAAAAGTTGGGATGATTAAAATATTAGGTGTATATTTTTCTATGGACCCTGAAGTTCGAGAAAGAATGAATTATAAAGAAATTTTAAGTAAAATTAAACATTTATTAATATGGTGGAAACAGCGGGACTTGACCCTGATGGGAAAAATTCAATTGATAAAGACGTTTGTGATTTCTAAATTAATATTTGTATCTTCACTCACTCCAATTCCGCAAGGTGTAATAGAAGATTTGAATAGATTAACATTTGATTTTTTGTGGCATGGAAAAGATAAAATTAAACGGGAAGTTACTTTTTTGAATTACGAAAAAGGGGGTCTAAAAATGATTGATTTTCAATTATTTATTCGGACACAGAGAATAATGTGGATTAAGAGACTTTTTGAGGGGGAATCAATGATGGGATGGAAAAGAGTTTTTAAATTCTTGACTAGACAAGCAGGAGGTTTGTTGGTTTTCTTTTGTAATGTTTCATTTGATTTATTGAATTTGTCACTTCCGGGTTTTTACAGGGAAATGTTAGAAGCTTGGATAGGTTCAAAAGATTTTTTGTTAAAAGAAACTGGAAGCAGGAATCAAATTGTTTTTAATAATAGATATATTCGAATTAATGGACAAATTTATTATAATGAAACATTATTTTTGAAAAATGTTTATAAAATACATCATATAGTCGATAGCAAAGGAAGAATAAAATCTGTCAAGGAATTTATGAGACTAGGATTAGATAGGTCAGAAATTGACATAGTGAAACAGATTTTTGAAAATATACCATTTATATGGAAACAATTGTTAAGTAGAGATTATAATGTGATGGAAGATACTGCACTGAATTTGGAGTATCGATTGAGTGGAAAAGATTATTCATTGTGTGATATAACTTCAAAATATTTATATGATCATTTGTTAAATTTAACCCGTTGCTTACGGGAACCGGCTGGGTTATGTACAAAGTCTATGGGGATTTCAGAATCTCGAGGGGAACAGGTTAAGATTAGAGAAGTCTTTTGCAGTTCGCAACATAGAACACTTATATAATGTCTTTGGAAAAGATAATGAAAATATTTTTGTACGCTCCCGAAAATCCACGCTTAATAGTTCACTAAGGGAATTTCAATTTAAAGGGATAGTTGAGTATTGGTCAAACTTAACTTTAGTAACCAAAACCTGCACGATTACGATACAAACTAATAGTTATAACTTCACCATGCTCGAAAAGTATACACAATTACAAACGACAAAGTAAAACCCCTGTTATCATTCAAAAAGAGCCGTTACAACTCGAAGTGTCAAATTAACACGGCGCGAAGCACTAGCGTTGTAGGTCCTAATACGGGACTGTATAGTGCAGTGTGCGGTAATACGGGACTGTAGTGCAGTCACTGTGTGCGGTAATACTATACAGTAGTACGTGTATATTATGTATCGCAACCATAGAAGTATGACTCCAACACTGCCGTTGACGCAACTCGCAAGCCCCATTCGCATTCGTTCGCCTTTCGTTCACAGTCGCGCTAACACACGGAGAGACTGGTCCATGAGGCGCATATATCACTGATTTTTTGCGGAATGGAAGGAAAAATCATAATCTTAATCCACCCGGTTGTTGGATCACATATTGGAGAGTAAATTGCTGGTAAGTACCGTATCATATGTATAGTTTTAAGCACAATTAGCGTGCACACAAATATTTGGTTTCAGTTTTTTATTAGGATAACATAGAACGCTAGTGCCTCGCACTAGCGGTTCTAAAAAGTGATACCCGGGCGTCAACCACTTTTATATGATATTTTGAAAGCAAATTTCACAACAATTAGAGCATTTGAATGGAAATTATTATTATTTCCCATGTTTTTTTCGATGATCTTTCATATGGAATTGAAATCAACCAAATCCGTTGCAATCGATGTTGGGGGGGCACTTTGGAAATTACCAAAACTCAACTTGGCCTTTAAATTACTATACAATCTTATTTATACAAAGAAACACATGTTTACTTTTCATATGGGGGATAGTAATTTATGCTCTTTTTGTCATAAAATGCAGGAAACATATGAACATTTGTTTTACTTTTGTGAAAAAGTAAGAATGATCTGGGTAGACTGCGGTAACGAGTTTGATTTAGAAGAATTAATAAATATAGATTGGAAAGGGGTCCATGTAGGAATCAAGGTTAGTAATGTAGGAAAAGATCAATTATTAAATCATGTTATATTGTTGATAAAAAGTATGATATTTGTTAATAGTAGAACGAAAGATTATCCTCCAACTATAAAAGATATTAAAGATATATTATTGAAAAATAAAGAGGAAGAAAGAAAGATAGCTGAACAGAGAGGAACATTGCAAATTCATTATAGAAAATGGAACACACTCTCTGACTAGGGTATGACACAGAGACACCATGTACAGAGTTCTTACTACCGCCTCCCCCCCCCCCCCCCTTTTTTTTTCTTTTTCTTTTTATCTTTCTTCTGTTAGTTCGCTATTGTTTCTCTGTTTTACTATAGATCTCTTTTTTTCTCAAACACTATGATTATCATTATATGTATAAGAACAGATTGTATATGTATATGTAATGCTGTACACAATTAGTTTGTTGTACTTATATGAATGATTTGTATTGTAAATTTACGTTGTAAATTTGTTTGAGAGAAAATAAAATACTATTACAAAACAAAAAAAAATATCGTTTATGACGTCACCTAGCAACATATCGTTGGAATAAAATGGCTACCTATAACTCAAAAAAAAAAAAAAAAAAGAAAAAAAAGCAAGAGAGAGGAACTTCAGAAGGAAACTTCTGCTGACCCCGTCCTACGTGCCCTATGGCAACTGGTGACAAATGGTTGGCCAGAATCCATCAAGGAGGTGCCTACGGCATTGCGCACATTTTGGACATTCAGAGACGAGCTTGGCGTCTCACATGGAGTTCTCTTTAAAGGGAAGCAGGTTGTAATTCCCATAACACTACAAAAAGACATCCTAGGACAGCTCCACATAGGACACATGGGCATTGAGCGAACGCGCAGACTAGCCCGTGAAACAGTTTTCTGGCCAGGAATCAACAATGATATCGAGCGTATCACAAAGGACTGCCCTGCGTGCCAGGAACTGCAAACAAGACAGCAAAAGGAACCTCTCCAACCACATGATGTTCCAACAGCTCCCTGGACCAAGCTGGGAACAGACCTGTTCACCTTGAACAGACAGGACTATCTCCTCATCACAGACTACCATTCGAAATACCCAGTACTTTACAAACTGAAAGACACTTCAAGTGCAGCAGTAGCAGGAGTGATGAGTGGAGTCTTTAGCCTGTTTGGTCCACCTGCAGAAATCGTATCAGACAACGGCCCCCAGTTTTCCGGACGACCATTCCAGGAAATGTGCAAGAAATGGTCAATCACCCACGTGACCTCATCACCACATTATCCTAGGTCCAATGGACTGGCAGAGCGCATGGTACGGACTGTCAAGTCACTGCTCAAGAAGTGCAGCATGACTGGTCAAGACGCACAGATAGCAATGCTCCATCTCCGAGCGACACCAATTGACTCGCACATGAAGTCTCCAGCTGAACTTCTATTAGGAAGACCCATCAGGACCAGTCTTCCTAGCCACCATCTTGCAGACAATGCATCCGACACGGAGCATCTCCTGCAGAGGCAAACTAGAATGAAGGAAACACATGACAAACATGCTGGGACAGAGCTCCCACCACTTCACGTAGGACAACAGGTCCGTGTCCTACACCCGCAGGAGCACACGTGGGTACCCGCGAAGATCTCAAGGGTGTGTGCCGAACCACGGTCGTATGAGGTCGCCACCCCCAACGGCGCTATTCTTTGTCGCAATCGCTCCCACTTGAGGGAGATTCCGGTCAGTAGTACGCCCAATCATGCGCAAGAAATTGCCAAACGTATACACTTTGCTGACGACCCCGCACCACACCAACACGACACACCCACTAGCAGGGACAGTCACAGCGCAAACACACCCAACGCAGAACGCAATCACAACACTCTGCACACAAACGCACACTCTGATTATAGAACCACCAGATCAGGTCGCACAATTCGAAAACCGGCCAGATATCAGCCTTAGTGAACATACACCCAGGTTTACGCGAACATAATGAAAAGTCAGAGACATGATTTTTCTTGGTTGATGTAAGCATGAACAAAAGCATGCAAATATTATTCTTTGGCATTCTTTTTTTTAAGGAAGGGAGGAAGGCGCCAAGTTGGCCCCCAATGTGTTATGTAGTTGAAGGACATGGCAGTGTCAAGAGACTGCCGTTATTGTTATATTTGTTGTTGGGTCAAGAAAGTTATTGGCACGTTATTGTTACCTGTTAAGGTTTTCTTTGAGCGTTAATAATATGTCTTATAGGAACCATACTGAAATAGTCATTATTATACTTAAAAACACTGTCGCAATATTGAAGCTTAACACACCGAAATAATATAAGCTTATTTGAGTACATTGTTATGCTAATCACCCTCGAATGGCCGCAGTATAATAGTATGGGCAAACATTTATTAAATTATAGTGTTAGTAAAATAAGCAAGATTGATTAAGAAGTTTATAAAAGTATAGCATGTTATGTTATGGTCAATTGCATTATATTGTACAACTTATTAGAACATGGTTTGTTAAAGGGGATGGTATTTAACTTCAAAGGAAGGGGGATGTTACGATATTTTTTTTGTTTTGTAATAGTATTTTATTTTCTCTCAAACAAATTTACAACGTAAATTTACAATACAAATCATTCATATAAGTACAACAAACTAATTGTGTACAGCATTACATATACATATACAATCTGTTCTTATACATATAATGATAATCATAGTGTTTGATATGAGATTCATGTATCGATACCGTATATGTATATCGTTTATGACGTCACCTAGCAACATATCGTTGGAATAAAATGGCTACCTATAACTCATAACGTGGTTGAACAATGCCTCCTTATTATATGCCATCAGGCACGCTTCACAATTACAATCATTAATTTCTCTCTTTATAAATTGTTCATTATATTCATTTACATCATTATCAAAAGTAATAATTATATAAGGGGTTAAATGGTCACTAACATCTGTCAATATAATACCACTATCTTGTACCTTTTCTGTGTAATTATAAAAAATATTATCTAAAATAGTTGCTGAATGTGAAGTAATCCTGGTTGGCCTGAATATTTGAGGTAAATATGAAAATGATATGAAGCAATCAAAAAAATCATTAGCACATGATGAAACATCTAGATTCATTAAGTCAACATTAAAATGACCCAATATAGCACATTCCTTTTTCTCATTATTTATAACATAATAGACATTGATGGAAAAAAAAATTCATACATAAAAACTACATTCGTGAACCCACCCTACCCGCCCCCAACTCACATGCTCATACCATGTCGCAGCAGACTTTGAAGAGAAATGAAACAAAGTAGAAAAGAGGAGAAAATACAGAAGAACATGTACAGAGAAATTCAGTCTACTCAAATTGTTAATAAAGTTGTAAATGATTCACTTTTACACAATTTCTTAAATCTTGTCAAAGTTGTACTGGATCTTATATTAGAGCTGAGATTATTCCATTTGCTTAGTCAGTTTCCTTCATGTTTGGATCGTTATATTATGTATTTCACTTTCATACAAAAATACTTTTCCCAAGCTTTCATCTTCAAAAGTGAACGGTTACTATATGCAATTTGTTCTCCCACAATCACTTAAAGCTAGGAGTCCTGTAAAGTGTATAACTACACGAAAATTACTTGGAGCTTCCTCGTTTCTCTTCTACCGTGTTGTTTAGCTTGTGGTAAGAGAAGAATAAAATAGGGTTAGATTTTTTTCAAATGCCCCTTTAGTATGACGATACCTATCATACAGCTCAAGAGCGTTAATGAACGGTCATAAACCTCATTAACGTCATTACAGTAATTTGTTGTAAAAGCTGACGCATATGTTCGTTTGTTTAACCAGGAAAGCAGTCAGTGGGTTCTTTTTCAATGAAACTTTCACACATCATTCCGACATATCTTACAATGATTTTGGTACAGGATTGAAGTCTCAAGTGTCATTTTGGGCAATATCTGACACTTTACAGGTGCACCTTTAACAGATATATCAAACAGTCAAGAAAGTGACGTGTTTTCTAAGACCTGAATCAAGCAACAGTGTCACGCAATGATGTGGGTGCGCGAAGAACATAAGTGTACACTTTTAGTTTTTATTTTGTTAATAAAAGCTTCCTTCCTAGGTGCTTGAGTGACGTGTTACATCTAGTGGCCCTCACCAAATAACAAACATTTTCCAGCTATGGTCCTTGACATTTCTGAATTGTCAAGGACAAGTGTTATGATAACACATTGGTTTAGACACGACTGAATTACTCGTTTCTAAACCGATTTTTACCATACCGGAACATATAACATAAACGAATTAAGAAGAACAAAAACGAGACCTAATCAAAATCTGCACTTCCAAATTATTATCAAATCATTATACAAATAAAACGTACTAATACGACAACCTACGGAGTGAGGGATTATTCAAATAAACCTACAAGAAGCACACGACTATCGTAATTTAGTATGGGATCATGATTTTACAATGACAAATAATGACAATGACAAGGGTACGGAAAGCAGATTGTGGAGGCTTTTCTTAATATATCACTTCAACTATAATTGTTTTTTTTGTATTATTATTTATTTATATAAGAACACAATTACATGACCAAATATCAAATCCCCAAAACAGTATTGGGAAAGTTATGGCAGTTTCTTCAACTTGACAGTAGATTCATGATAATTACACTATGGCCCCGTTGCAGAAAGATATACAATCGATTGTAAGTCAGATCATGTGTTCTAAATGCCCGAATCTGATTGGTTCAAACGCGCAAAGTTTCTGACTTTTTTTGTCGAGTGTATCTCTTTCTGCAACGGGCATACGGGACCTAGCTATAACAAATAATCAAACAACAACAAATCGCTGTGTATTATTTCAAAGTTTTTGTTTGACATGTTTGACAGTATTTTCCAAAATCGTAATTTCGATTAGTTACCAAACATTTTTTTCTTCAACTCTTAAAAAAAAAAAAAATGATCGGGCGTATTACTTGAATTATTCAATAACAACTAAATTACGAGCTTAGGGTTTTTGCAAAGTTAAAACATTCCAAACATCCAAATAAAATTTAGATAGAGCTCACCCCA
Organism: Echinarachnius parma; assembly: GCA_037951105.1. Taxonomy (NCBI): domain Eukaryota; kingdom Metazoa; phylum Echinodermata; class Echinoidea; order Clypeasteroida; family Echinarachniidae; genus Echinarachnius; species Echinarachnius parma. Next base: position 26,332 of record JBAMJV010007018.1, on the reverse strand, counting down.
CCCACCCACCCCCCTATCCAAATTTTTTTTTTTTTGGAAATCCATCTCCGACATGGACAGAAAACTCAAATCATATAATGACTTTTTAAAAGTCATTATATGATTTGAGACCAGTAAAGTGCAGTTTTTGACACTAAATCTTTATTTTAGGGGGTTTTTCCAATTTTTTAAATTGATTTGTTATCCAAAATGGCACTGGACCCACCCACCCACTTCCAAATCTTATTTGGATCTTATTAGTAGACCTGTTTATCCTCTTCTTTTTCAAAATTAAATTGAGTTTCGCGCAATATAATCAATTCGTATTGAGATGGATCAGCATTCATTCCGCAGTGAGCATGGTTACCTTTGATACAAACGTTCCTTTCGTGAACAACATAATAATCGTTGTATTGTCAGTTATGTCAAAACTAAATTATTCATTGAAATGGATTATGATTTTGTAATTGCCCACTCTCCATCCGGGCAGTGTGGATCAAGGGGATCATTAAAAGTAGAATTGCCGCCCTGAAATTCTGTTGCTTTCAACTGAAGATGATATATTTTTAAAAATATATTTCGTTTGTTTTACAAAGCAACAATATTTGCGGCAATATCAGTTAAAAGGTATTATGACCGCTCGAACATGGTTTTGAATTTATTTCATACTTCTTACCGATTGTGACGTCTTTTGCGAGCGGCCACAATAATGTTTGTATAATTGTTACAAGCCTGTTCACACTACTAAAAGAGGAGGTTGTGTCTGTTTGTTTCTTTGTTTGTTTGTCTGTCTGTCCGGCTATGCAAATCGCCATGCCTTGAGGTATAACCCTCACCTTTCAGGTGATGATTGCTAATACCTTTAGGGATGTAATGGCGAAAGGGTATCAAATTACATCAAACGGAAGTTTTTTGTGGACGTTTTGAGTCAAAAAATGTCTTTTTGGGGGCGAATGTAGCCCCGGTAAATTCCATATGGCTAAGCGGTACTGCCTAGCTGCCAGAATTTGTTCATGATTATGTGCATATGGTACGTGATGTACACATACCCTACCCGTATGCCTACAGTGTGTTGTGTGGAAAATCAGTGTGTAAATCACAGTGTACCTTTTTATTTCAAACAAATCATCTCAGCAATCATGTCAACAATTTAGGTTAATTTGTCATTGAGGTTGTTTTCTTATGTTTTATGGTTTATTGATGTTGTGATAAATCAGGACAGGTCGCTAAGTAGGCTAAGTAGTATTTTTACAGAAAAGGCCGACCTAGGCCAGCATAGTCCCACCTGTGTTATATTTTTGTGGCTTGATTTTGAATACATAATACCACAAATATGTCTCCAAATAGACGTTTTGGGGTGATTTTATTTTCTATCTCGAGTGTCACGATATGGAATGGAATAATTCTGTCTGGCTTATCACAACATTCTGTAAGTGTCATTCGAATAGTTACGTGTGCACATCAGAAATATATGTAGGCCCATTACATTTAGTACTAACAATTGATACATCAGTGCCCCGTTGCAGAAAGAGATACTCGATTGTAAGTTGCAATTAATCGTAAGCATGGTAAGTCAGATCACGTGTTCTAGATGCGCAAATCTGATTGGTTGAAACGCATACATTTTCTGACTTACGATCAATCGTAACTTACAATCAATTGTATCTCTTTCTGCAACGGGGCCCAGGTCTATCAGAAAGGAAAGTGGAATGCTGTGTTCGTATTTTGTTATTGTACAGTTATGACATCCTCCATATCTGGAAGTGTGAACCACGAATTTGAATGCAAACATCCAAAAGATAAGTTCAGGTCGAATGAAGTCAAATCAGGTTCATTTTCTGTGAGTTGTCTATCATCCACAGGCACAGGTCCTCTAGTTATTTAAAACTGAAACAAATTAAAGGGATAGTTGAGTTTTGGTATAGAGGGCGCTACACAAAATAATTTTTTGTGAGATAATGCAAAACTGAGTGTCAAATTCGAAACAGCATACAATTTTAATGACAGAATAAAATTTAGTTCTCACTTTCCCATTTCTTGACAGATTTCGCTTCAATTGTCAATCCTAATTATATCATTGCATTGCATGCAAGCTAATACATTTCCTAGGGTGGAATTTCCCTTTAAAAAATGGGTCCTTCAAAAATCCTCACTACTTTCGACCTTGATTTTTTAAATCTTCCTATTATAACCGGTATTAACTATCCCCCAAAGATGTCTATTTCACATATTTTGAAAACAAATATGAAAAAAAAACTAACGTGCTTCCTGTTTTACTAATTGTGAGATTTTTGGTCCCTTTTTATGCTTTTATTATGTTGTATGTTTCACCTTCCTGCCATTTTAGTTATCGTTATTTGTTATTTAAAATATTTGATTTATTTATAATACACATTTTTAAATTCGTGTACTACAACTTTGTTGATAAACACAGGTTTCTAACCGCGATGAAACAATACATATTAGATAACACTCCAAGTAAACATGGGATTATAACATTGGAAAGGGGAATTTTCAAACGCGCTTACCGCGTTTAAAGCAAAACAATAACATTTACACTTGCCATGTCCTTCGGCAGAGAAAAATCCACCGGATTCTAGAGCTTTTCCCCGGTCTCCCTCAGGAGGGGAAAATCCCCCGAAAACTTATGAAGCTTAACAATTATATATTTATACACGGATTTTGTTGCATTGTATATTAGTTTACCAATGAATTTATAGCATATAAATTCATTGGTAAACTAATTTTGAAATAATGATTTTCAATGATAATTATCTTCATACTAAAGGGACATTTGACAAAATCTAACCCTATTTTATTCTTCTCTTACCATAAGCTAAACAACACGGCAAAAGAGAAACGAGGAAGCTCCAAGTATTTTTCGTGGAGTTAGACACTTTACAGGCATGCCTTTAATACAGGGTTTCTAAGCGCAAGTTTTATTACCCATGGTCATCAGGTACATTTCAAACCCACACAATGATAGTGGCTGCGTACTTTCTCAACTCCCTGGGCAGCATACTAGCAACTTTCTTGGATCACTAAAAATGGATAGAGAGTAAGATACAAAATATGCCTCAAGACAATAACACCGCCAGAAATAAGAATTATAAATGACATTTTTGTTGTTGTAGGCGAGCAAGGCAAGTCGTATTGATGAACAGCGAATTGATACATATAGGTACTAATTAAACGTTTGATCTTGTTTTGCATTGATAAAATACAAACAGTTCGCATCACAACAATCATATCGATCATAAGCGTATGAACAACACAATTACACATAAAGGGATTCATTTAAAGGGATCTAGTAACTTTGCTGTCATGTGCACAAAGTGATACATGGTTGATAAAGTTTGGATGTTTGTGATCTAATATGTCCACTGAGTATAATGTGTGAACAATTCACATTATTGAATGTTATATAGTCGAGTAATGAGCGAAACTGCATTGTGATATTCGCTATTTAAACTTATTACACTGACTATGTATACGCTTATGACTATCCAGTGGATAATTACAAAACACTTCAATCGTATATATCTTTTAAACGGAAGAGAAAAAAATCCCAATGCTGTTACATGCTTCTATTGGTATTACTATTACAAATACATGAATGCATGATATAACCATTTGAGTTCTAAATAAGTTTTGAGGATTTGGACAATGTTACTAGATCCCTTTTAAATAGGGGTTAAGTTCATTACTCCTTCCAGGGACCCCCGGGGATTCTGAATAGTAGGTTAGCGTTTGCTCTATAATCATGTATATCTGTCACCGGGGTCTGTCATTTGGACAGTTACGGTGACAAACAGGGTGAGAGGCCCGGAGGGGGGAAGGGTTAAGAATAGAGTGGCATCCACTCGTGCTCATCAGCGAAAGTGTTGACCGAGTGATCGAAGACTTGTAGAGGTGCTTGTGTCTAAGCGAGCAACCCCACCTTTGGCTTTTATTGACTTCCACCGTGTCCTCATTGATCCCGTTGGTTTGGCTCATCACCGTATTCATCATTACCAGCAGCAGCAACAACAACAGCGACATCATCAAAATCATCACCATCACTACAACCACCACCACCACCACCATCATCACCAGCAGCTGTAACAACAACATCGGCGTCATTATCATCATCATCATTTTCATCATCATCATCATCATCATCATCATCATCATCATCATCATCATCATCATCATCATCATCATCAAATGATCGGTGATCTCTCAAAATCTCGGAAAACCCTCATCTTTTGGTTGACGTGTGGACACTTTGGTCTGAAGCACGCACCCATCTCTTTATTGACTTTGGGTGTAACAAAATTAAGGGCCTCCGAGCTGAGATCGCTGGTTGTCAAGAGACAGAGGAATCGGGAAAAATGAGTTAGAGAGAAAGAGGGGAAACGGAGGGAGAGGTGGCGGGAGAGATGAGAGAGAGAGAGGAGAGGGTGGCTGATGAGAAGGGAGAAGTTTAGAAGAAAAGGGGGGCGTGGTATGGAGGGTGCACTTTTGAAGAGAGATATACATTAAAGGGTAATAAGGTAAAGATGAACAGAGGAAGAAAAGAACAGAAACGTATACAAGAGAATAGCATTATAGAGAATTGGAAGGAAAGAGAGGGAGGGAGGGAGAGGAAGATAGGAAGGGAAAGAGGGGGAGGTAATGCATGATGGGAAATGAGATCGTTAAATAGAGAGAGATTGACAGACTGAGTATAGTCATGTTTTGTAAAAGAGCGCGGAGAAGAGAGATTGGCAATGTCGTATACTTTGCAATACAATTAACAGGTCATTGCTCTAATAACCCCGTATAAGAGCTAAAGACAGATAAGTATTCATCTATATATTTATATATTCTATACAGGGTGGCCCTAAAAAAACGGAACGGGGGACTTCCTAAAATATAATAACAATACAATAATTATGTCCATCGGATAGGGTGTCCTTTCCAATGAAAAACGATACCAAGAACAGTCATTTTTGTCGTGTAGTTTTTGTTTTAGGGCGCTGTGAGTGACACCATGTCAGGTTCCCATTTTTGTCAATTTTTTAAACAAGTCAGTGCCTTGATAAGTCGCACTTCGTGCCCGTCATAGCATCGAACAACTATGCCCATTCTCCTGGCACACCTTTTAATGCACACTAACAATGGCGCGCGTATTGCTCGATGTTCGATTCTATGACGGGCAGTAAGTGCGATTTATCAGGCACTGACTTGGTAAAATTGACAAAATTGGGAACCCGACATGGTGTTACTTACAGCGCCCTAAAACAAAAACTACACGACAAAAATGACTGTTCTTGGTATCGTTTTTCATTGGAAATTCACCCTATCCGAAGGACATAATTATATTGTTACTATATTTTGGGAAGTGCCCCTTTCCGTTTTTATTTGGGCCACCCGGTATAAGGAGATGCGTTTTGCCTAATCGCAATACTGATTAACCCATTAATTACATAGAGTTAATGCAGCCACCCAGTTCCGCTATGCAATGGTTTAGCGCATTGATAGCCGTGTATATACCTTGAAAGCGTCAGATGTATACATACAAACAAAAAAGATCTTCATGTTGCTTTTTTCCGAAATGAAAATAACAGAACAATACGAAACATAATACATCACTTGAAAAAAATGCGGTTTATATCGACAAAAACTGGTATATATATACAATAATATCCATAGTTTTGTATGCACTTTAGAAACTAAAATAAATCAGTTAGAGTGCCTATTTTCAGCTTTTCTAAATTAATTTCGAAATCTGAAACAACACAATTACATCTAGCTTATTATATTATTATATTATATTATATATATCATTAAAACACGCATTTGCAGGGGTAATCACATATTAATTTCGTGTTACATGTTTGTAAAGAACAAGGTATACATTCTAAAAACTCAGTAGTTATGTGTACACAACCTCATTTCTCCCAAAGATTAGTATTAGTTGCCCGTTTGAAAATGAACCAATATTGAGATAATTTAATTTGCGAATAGTATAGGCCTTTCTAGGAACGAATTATCACTTATTATCACATATTATCACTTGATTAAACGCCTTTTTAGTTTTTTGATTGGCGTCATATAATCCCAATCGACATGCGAGAAAAACAGAGCTATTAAAGCATTAACAACATATTAAAGATGGATGAATTGGTAGATATTTCGGTTTATGAAACACATACAAACTATTTAATACAATTAATAATATGATAACGAGCCATATATTTACGCATGTAAAATGGATTTTAATTATTTTTTTGTTATCATTTAGAGACATCTAGAGAGTTGGTTATTACATCTGTTGTGATCTTTCTCGTGCTGTCTTTATATTTATATATAGGTTTGTTTTAAATATGTACTGTATATTATATCTTATTGTTATCTCTTCCTTCTAATTTTTTTTTCATAATAGTTTGAATATATTATTGGTGGGAAGAGTGAATGAGGCATGCACAATTAAATTAATAATTAGTATAGAGCGGTTTAAAAGGCCTGTGGAACGTGTAAAGTTTTAGTTAAATTATTCGCAACAAAACAATGCTGTGTTTCCTGGCTTTTTTAACATCTAGAATTTCGGAAAAAATGTAAACATAACAATTTTCAAATTGATTGCCCCATTTTAGTTGAATCTGGCTATGTTATGCACCTGTGAACAATGTTTTGATTCGAAATAAATGTTATTCCTGTGTGGGACGTAGTAGCGAAGCGTCGGGGTCATGGGGTCATGAGCCTTCGATAATTAAATACAAACAATAACAAAGTACGCCTTTAGGGTGAAATCCTGTACCAAATAAAGAAATACATAGATTCTGCTTCCAATAGTTCGAGTTCCCGCTTGGAATTGACATGAATTTTCCCGCTGTTGTCGCATCATTTCCGATTGTTTCTCCTAGAAGTAGGTTATCAGACATACTTGGCACAGCTTCTTTTTTTTGGGGGGGGGGGGGGGGAGGGGTGGGGGTGGGGGGCTACGGTCTTTAGTTTGCCCTAACATCGTTCAAACTGATTTTTTATTTTTACCTCACACACCAAAACAAAATCAACCAGTAAACAAATATATTAAAGGGATAGTTGAGTATTGGTCAAACTTAACTTTAGTAACCTAAACCGGCACCATTACGGTACAAAGTAATATTTATAACTTCACCATCCTAGAAAAGTATACACAATTACAAACGACTAAGTAAAACCCCCTGTTATCATTCAAAAAGAGCCGTTACAACTCAAGAGGGCGCTATTTGAAAAATAGAGATATCATCAACGACTTTTTAAAAACCCTATTGCTGATTTGTTTCAAAGTAGTCTTCGAGCATTTTTTTTAATTTGTCTAAAAAGTCTAAATATCGCCCGGTGATTGCCGGTGAAGAACATTTTGAATAAAAATATATTAAATTTTATGGATATTTCAGCCGTTTCTGAACCGATTTTGATCAAATAAAGTTTATTCTGTCATTAAAATTGTATGTTCTTTCGAATTTGACAGTCAGTTTTTCATTATCTCACACAAAAATATCGGGGGCACTTCGGGAAATACCAGTACCTCAACTCTACCTTTAATACCATCGTACATGCATCCTGCTGTGAAAAGAAATTGATTTATATTGCCCTATTATGAGATTACAAGCCCACATATTTACATTATTACAGGTATATTTTGTATTATTCGTCATTTAGACACGCGGTGTAGAACCCATGCCTGGCAATCTTTAAGAAGAAAAACCCCCATAACAATAGGTGGCTGCAGCCCCCAGGCTTGTCCACCCCCTCCCTACATACATACACGCGATTTACATTCTAGGTATGTCGAGCATAGTTCAATCGATTTTGTTTTCTCGAATCGGTCCCTGGTAAAACCGAGTAGCAACATGTAACGGTTTGTTTTTCTCCAATCCATTTGATGACAACAATTTTCTTTCGGGCGAAACATTTTAGGGTCAATCTCATAGGAAAGCTCTATATGGGATCGACAATGTGTCCGTGCCCCTGTATACGCTTTGCTACACATGAATGTTTCTCGTGCGCGCGAAATATATATATTCTGTAACTTGTCTAGTGGCCAAGCGCCACTCCGCTAGGAGGGCGTGCGTATGGCAAGCCGTTTTAACATTTATTCCTATTTCTTGATATTCAAGAATTGAATTCTTGATATCAAGAATGAATTCTTGATATCAAGAAATGAATTCTTGATATCAAGAAATCGAATTCTTGATATCAAGAATTCAATTCTCGATATCAAGAATTCAATTCTTGATATCAAGAATTACCATTGCCTTTACAACAGAAAATAATTTCTTGATATCAAGAATTACCATTGCTTTACAACAGAAAATAATTTCTTGATATCAAGAATTCATTTCTTGAAATCAAGAATTAATTTCTTGATATCAAGAATACATTTCAAGAATTCAATTTATGATATCAAGAATTTAATTCTTGATATCAAGAATTGAATTCTTGATATCAAGAAATGAATTCTTGATATCAAGAATTGAATTCTTGATATCAAGAATTCATTTCTTGATATAAAAAAATAGAATTCTTGATATCAAGAAATAGGAATAAATGTTAAAACGGCTTGCCATACGTGCGCGCTTAGGATCCTTTATACATGTACATTAATCACTTGTGCTCTGAGTCTTTTTAATGAGCGCATTATCGCATACATAAACATCGCTCGCAGTGCATACAAACATATGCCTGATTGACTCAACGAACAGTTTTCCCGTGATCGGGATTTAGAGCGCAATATGGATTTAGACGCCACATACATTGGATATATAGATTTCGTAATAGCTCGATGCAACGATGTTCTTTGGGCGAAATAGGTCAAGTACACGACAACTATACCCGGTTTGTTATTGTTTAATTTCCTTAGAAAATTGAAATTGAATAACAAATAAATGAGAGGAAATGAAATAGATATCTAGTCACCCTCGTCATGCATGCTTATTAAGGAAATGGAGGATGTGCATACCAAATATTCAAGATGAATATACAAACACTTATGGCATACTCCCCACAAAAGCGTATCTCATTCCGCCCTATCCGACCAAAATGCGGCGAAAGGGTCAGTAAGATCTAGCAAGTTTTAAAGTTCCGTGACGTTTTGTTTCACACGAAACGGAGCTGAATTAAAGGGACTTAGTAACATTGTCCAAATCCTCAAAATAAATTTTTCATTCTAGCGGTTCCCTCATACCTTGTTGTATTCTTATTAACAATAAAATCATGGGACAGGTTTCGGTTTTTTCAAATTTCCCTTTCGTTACAAAGATATGTACGATCGAAGTATTCAGATAAGAAAAACTCCGGCGAGTTTTTCTTCTGTGTACAAAGTGAGTGCAGTGAGTTATTGAATATCATTTTGCATTTTCGCTCATTACTTGGCCATGCAATGTCCATTTGACTTTAATTTTTCACACAATACCCTGTGGACATATGAGATAACAATAATTTTTTTTTTTTTTTTTTTTGCACATGTCAACAAAGTTACTAGATCCCTTTAAAAGATCCTAGTACTAGTCAATCCCGAACTTAGTCCACAACATTTCGTTTCTTGTCGGTATTCTGCCAGTACCTCCCGGATGCAAAAACGGATAGGAAGCGAATTGAGATACGCTGTAGTGGGACTAGGCCGTTAGATTTCCTTTTCTCTGTATCACAAATAAAATCAACGCCACTGTCCCTTTTCCAATTGGCAAAACAGGCACATATCTCGACAAGGGAAAGGACGCTTTATGAACGGATAAATAAAACACATATAAATCATTGTAATTTATTGTAATTTATTAATATTCCAAAGCCTTTGTTCAGCGATGAAGACACAATCAAATCCACCGCCCCCCTGTTTGATTTACACAAAATTTGCAAATTCATACCGTGAACCGTATCCATGATGAACTGATTAATTCTAAATATACATTTTGTAGCATTTCAATTTCTCTGTATTCCAATGCATTTTTTAAAATGAAGACGCCATAAAATCCATCGTCCCTTTTCTAGTTTATACAAAAACCCGCACAATACATACATATACAATTAATATAAAATGAAATCCTTTCATTTTAAACTTTATATCCCAAACGTAAAAAAAAAATTAAGTCGCCATTAAAGCTTCAACCCCTTTTTCTGATAAAATTAATGAATAAATCAAAACGCATGATACGCTAGGAATACCCATTGTGAACAGAAATGCATACATGTTTATAATTTTGTTTAATATTTCCCTACAAGTATATACCGTTTCTTTTTAAAAGCGTGATGTGTAGATGCCAAAACATCTAGCGGCCTTCTGCCAATTTACAAAAGGGCACATGATACTGAATCTACGTAATGCAACTATACGTGACTCATGAAAATGGGTCATATTTGCCCTATGGAAATAAAATAATTACATTGGCCTATTTCCGTAGGTAAATATAGGGCGATTGATGAGGATATCAATCATAATATGACAAGCGCAGATGAAACGGAACAAAAATAACGCAACAAAAACAATCAAATCCATATTCATTATTGCCCCGTACCCCAGAAAAGAAATAAGTACATAACTATCTTCCCGCCTTTACGTTTTACGGCACCAGACATGCCAGAAACAGGGGGAAAACGTTTTACACAACATGTTACGTTGTATAGGAGCGTGTCCGGACTACTACCCCCTGGACAACCACCCCCCGGACGATTACCCACCGGACAACTACCCCCCCTAGGACAATTACCCCCCGGACAACTACCACCCGGACAATTACCCCCCTAGGACAATTATCCCCCCAAGACAATTACCCCCAAGACAACTACCCCCAAGACAACTACCCCCAAGACAATTACCTCCCAAGGCAATTACCCCCCAAGACAATTACCCCCCAAGACAACTACCCCCCCCCCCCCCCCCCCCCCCCAAGACAACTACCCCCTGGATAATTCCCCCCAAGACAACTACCCCCCGGAATATTACCCCCCAAGACAACTACCCCCTGGATAATTACCCCCCGGACGATTACCCCCAGTCAATTACCCCCCCCCCCCCCCGGACAAATACCCCCCCGGACAATTACCCTCCGAATATTACCACGCCCCCTCCCCCAAAACCATGGTGGAGTTATACCTATTAGTTTGTACCGTAATGGTGCAGGTTTTGATTACTAAAGTTAAGTTTGACCAATACTCAACTATCCATTAGTTTGTTGTTAAACAGAAGGCAGTTCATTGAGTATAATGGGGTCAATTCTGATATAATGCAAATCAGACAAAGGATTCCATAGGGGAGTATTCTGGGTACATTCTTTTTTTTTACGATATTGTTTAGTCTTCTAAAATGTTACATGTTACATTTTACACAGTACGCGGATTACACTAATGTATTTATTGCACACGGACATTGATGGATTGATGTAGTAAATCAATAATTTGAAAAGGTTTCAAAGTGTTTGTATGCGAATAAGTTGCGAGTCAATCAATCAAAAACAAAACTTATGATTTTTAATGCAAACGGATGTAAAAATATAGTTTTAAGTTAATTTGAAACTAAACACAACAAAAAAGTAAGTTCACCCGTAATCAAAATAACGTAACTTTTTAACGAAAGGTTTTTGAGCAAAATAACTAAGCAGGATTGTTCCCTCATGTATTGACTCACGCCTGTATGAAGATTTAAACTTTAGTAACCAAAACCTGCACTATTACGGTACAAACTAATAGTTATAACTCCACCATGGTCTTTGGGGGTAATTACCCGGGGGGTAGTTGTCCGGGGGGTAATTGTCCGGGGGGTAATTGTCTGGGGGGTAATCGTCCGGGGGGTAATTATTCTGGGGTAGTTGTCTTGGGGGTAGTTGTCTTGGGGGGTAATTGTCCGGGGGGTAGTTCTCCGGGGGGTAGTTGTCCGGGGGTAATTTTCTGGGGGGTAATAGTCCGGGGGGTAATTATCCGGGGGGTAGTTGTCTTGGGGGTAGATGTCTTGGGGGTAATTGTCTTGGGGGGTAATCGTCCGGGGGTGGTTGTCCAGGGGGTAGTAGTCCTAGAACCGTCCAGGAGCAATATTAGACTATAACTGATTACGCTTTTTTTGTTTAGAACGTGTTAATAATTTGTATTCTTAGTTACCTTACGTTCTTTCTCTGTAAATAGCAAGGCCTATTTCATTTTGGACTCACCTTTTCTAGGGACAATTCTTTCTTTGTTTCACATCTTAAGGGACTTGGTAACATTGTCCAAATCCTCAAAATAAAATTGTAATTCTAGAGGTTCCTTTATACCTTGTTGTATTCGTATTAACAATAAAATCATGGGACAGCTTTCGGTTTTTCAAATTTCCCTTTCATTACAAAGATATGTATGATTGAAGTATTTAGATAAGAAAATCTCCGGCGAGATTTTCATCCCTGTACAAAGTGAATGCAGTGAGTTGGTGAATATCACTTTGCATTTTCGCTCATTACTTGGCCATACATTGTCCATTTGACCTGAAATTTTCACACAATACCCTGAGGACATATGAGATAACAACAGTATACATTGCATCAACCATTCATCAGTTTTTGCACATCTCAACAAAGTTACTAGATCCCTTTAAACGTCCATTTCTATCGTTTTCGTGATCGATGAAAGGGAAATATCGTACAATAAATGCAATTATAACTAATAACTGAAATGGACATTCATGGTTGTTTCTTTTATCCACGCCTTGCAAACTCAGTACAGTTCACGAACAATTCCATGGTGACACGTAAATTAACATGAAGAAGGAAGTCTAAACGTACATGACTTTGGAACTTCATTCTTGGAAGCATGGGCGGACATATTTTTGCGAAACCATATCATTTTTATACAAAAGCATTTTCACATTCGCGTAAACAGTGAATAGTAACACTCACATAGATAATAAAGAAGATGTGATATACTCTCTCGCAGGCCTTACATACAATCCTATAACATTATAGCTTGGAAATATGTTTTTTACAATTCAGCGCACACCATTTATAGTTTAGACCGAGCTAATTGACTTTCGTCACAAAAGGAGTCAAATACCTCATACTCGACTCGCCGAAAACGAGGCTACAGTTCAGACTGAAGTTGAACTGGCATTTTGGCACATTGAACTTTAATCACTGCCATCGGTCTTTGTCCGATGCATGTATGTCAGGCTCAGCACCATGCTCAGGACCCTTTCAGACGGACCTTTGCACCGGATTGACGCCAATAAATCATTACACCCACTGACTGCGAATTTTGATTGAAATACTCCGCTAGACGTTGCTGTTTTAGTCAAGTTTACATGTCTTGATTGAATAGCCTTTCCCCCCTATTCATCTTATATGACTAAAACGGAAGTTCAGCTTGCTATTAAAGAGGTATGAGTGCTTATACAATTCAGTCCAAACTTATCTATCATGTCATTTATGTGCATTCAGGAACACATCGTTATGTTTTATTAATACTTATAAGTACATGATTGTATTAGGTTCATATCCTGTTGCATTTTTTAGTCGGATAAATATCCTGCTCGATATACGTAGAATTTTTTTCTTTCTTTTTCCTTTGACTTTATCGGAGGCCAATTTTCAGAGTTGGTGATGGGTGATTAATTCAGCTTGAATACGCAATCTGATACGTCATAAATGACGTTTACAATTCGCATAAGTATGTCATTGGGTACGTCATCGGGAATACCGACGAAATTTGCTCGGTATGAAAGGCATTAATCTCATGCGACCTTCAGTCGTGATTAGACTGATCTTGACGTCCCTACGTTGACCAGTGTCCACCGAGACGACACTAATTCATCATGAATTACAAATTTAGACTTTTACACGCTGTCCGCTTCCAACTGACTGCGCTTGGGGATGGGACTTTTGCGGAAACGTGACGTACGTACATGTATCAATGTACTAAACCTTACAATCGCTGCAACATCCGAGAGGGATTGGGGTAAAACAAAGCAAAAGAGAACGAACATTTCAAGCCCGAGCCATAGCGACTCTGGAGTTGTGATTGAAGGCATCCCTGACCTTGTTAGAGGTCAATCTGAGTGGGAATCTTCCCAGTTGCATCTATCGGATGAAGATAATTAGACATAAGTTACAAGCCATTAGAAAATAGCTTTTCCCCCGTCGAGGTACGCACGCAGGCTTTTCGATTGTCATGTCGACATACATATACGTGTAGACAACTGCATGGAGTATGATGACGTCATACAGACGATATGCGCATGCGTCCGGTCCTCTCGCACGTTCTCTGCCAGAAGCGAGAACGCGTGAGGTTTGGGCGTTAATTAAAAATAACCTATTCCGTCGTCCTCATCTGTGACATCGTCATGCGAAATCGCTGTTGCCATGCTGAGAGTGCGCGTCGTCTGAAATCGAAAAGGATTCACCTCAATTTTTATAACCAATTCGCATCGTCAGAGAACAGGTTGAGCGGAGTCCTCGTCCACACAACCGAAAAGTACAACTTCTCGATTGCCCAGGGACGTATGTCGGCAGAGAGCCGGCCCATGAGATGGGAGGGGGGGGGGGGGGGGGGGGGAGCCTCACCACAAGTGGGTGCTGGCAGTTTAAACGAGGAACTTCAATTGCGTTTAAAACTAATCAAAACACTAGGTTTAATTCCAACATTCCTCTAACCGTATTAACAGGTTGGCATCGCCGTCAAATGCATCTACCTCATTCGACCTTCAGTAGTGATTAAACCGATCTTGAGACGTTTGTTCCTTCGGTGACCATTGTCCACCGAGGCAACACTAATTCATCATGAATTACACATGTAGACCTTTACCATTTCGTCGACTTTCAACTGACTGCGCTTGAGGATATATTATGTATCGTAGAGAAACTGCTTCAATATCATGAGGACTTACAAAGCGCTTACGCTTTATAATGACCGCGTAGGTATTTCAGTATCCGGGAAGGAGTGGGTTAAAGAGAAGCACAGAGAGCGAACCTGTCAGGCACGAACCAAGGTGGCACACGGAACGTGATTGAAAGCATCCTTCACCATGTTCATCCCCATATCAACCCGTGTGCGCACGTAGGTATACATACTAGGGGGAATGATGGTCAGCCCATGGGATTAAAGATAAATCAACTGCAACCAATTCGCATTGTCAGAGAACATCGTCCAAGCAAATAAAAATAACAACATCTTGGTCGACCATAGTGCCGCACATGAGATGGGTTTGGGAGGGGGGGGGGGGGGGGCGGGGGGGGGGGGGCAATGAATGGAGAGCGTTATGACGTCTAGACGTTGCTGCCAGTTTTACACTCAAGATTAGGTCGAAATTCATTTTCAACATTACCCCAACAATGTGAACATTGTAATCCGTCTTCGTCAACTAGAGAAATAAAGTGAACAATAAGTGAACTCTCATATTCGGGAAAATAAATCATTTGTTCGGGCACATTAATAATATTAATTTCGTCAGGTATGTACATTATATTGATTGCTGTTTTTCTCTGCATTCTTGTTATGTTGTTTAAGTGTTTACACGATAAGCGATAGCTGGGACAAAATCCTCACTTAGCCCAAGCCCGAACACAAATGACTGAATAGACGAGTGAGTATAAAATAATAAACAACAGAGAATAGCGAACCACCTGTGACCTGTGTGATGTGATCAATATCAAAGCTAAGTTGAAACTAAGATGATTATTTCAAAAGAAACTCAGACTGTGTTTGATAATGTTTGTTTTTTATATTTTGTTTAAATAAATGTTGAACGGTTTCTAAAAAGTAAGAAATGTTATTACAAGTACAAGATTATTAAAGTTCATTTTCTTTGACCTATGATTTCAGACAATGTGTAATAATCTAACTTGAAGCAATTACTGCTCATTACATTTAGATTTTGTTATTATTAATGTAATATCCCAGCAAGTATATACAGAAAATGTTTGTACAAATTATAAAACGAAGATTGGGTAACGTTTAATTGCATTTGAACAATGCGTTTTTCCAAGGGCAAACCAATTAATTACGCCGTTACCATGGTTACAGTTACTCAATGGTCATAATTTTATGCTACCGAAAATAAGTGTGTATATAATCCTATAGTTTTTGCAGGATAATATGAGCGTAATGCAAAATTAAAATCACTCTAAACCCCTCTAAACCTGTTCTCTGCTAGATTTTGCAATCTACATATAAAGTTAATACGGGGTCCACATGGTTCCCGTAGGCAACGGGTTAAGTTCATCAAATTACAAAATACTTGTAATATTCCCTCGGGTTAAAATGGGCCACTGGCTAGCAGGTGAAAACTGAGTGTGAAGTCCTTACAAAATGTTGAAGTACTAATAAGTAGATTTTGATTAGAGAGAAAGGAGAATCACTTTTCGATTAATAATTAAAGCCGTTTTTATACGAGTTTCATACGAACTGGACACCTATTAAAGAGAAACTGCCGACAATATTAGCGTTGTAGTAAAGAAAACATAATACAATTATCGCCATGATTAAATTACAGTATTAATGACAGTTAATGAAACATATACGTTTGTTTATATTTGCATGTCATATTTATTGTACAAATCTAAATTTAGGTTCACGCTAAATTTACATTGTAATATTGTGTACTAATACATTGACCATATGGAATTTTGCGATGCTCTTTCCTATCTCTTCGCTATTAATTTACTATAAATGTTGATATTCTTCTAACATTTGTTTTGTATAGCGCTTGATACATTTGTAGTTAGTAGTATTATTAACATTATTATTGTTATTATTATTAGTAGTAGTAGTATTATTATGATTATTATGATTATTGTTATATTATTATTATTATTGTTATTGCTATTATTATTATTTATTTTTACACTAATTATTATTATACGTTGCATAGTTCATCAAGTATCTTCCTACGTGACCAATAATACCGGATACCCGGTGCACAATGGTGTAAACAACCGTTACGACGATTTTTCCTTGCAGTGGCCGTCTTTCGTGGTTTATATGTATATACCATAAATAATGCTATATCCTCTATGATGTAATCATGCGAAATCAGCCGCATGGATGTCCGCTTTGGAAACGGGAAATATCGCTTCCATATACCTGGGGGTGTTTCACAAAGATTCTAAGTTGAACTGAACTATTAGTTGCACTTAAAAAGTATGGAAAGCCATTAGTTTCTTTGATTTTTTGTGTGTAAAAGTCCTTTTTGAAAGGGATAGTTGAGTTTTGGTATAGAGGGCGCTGCACAAAATAATTTGTTTGTGAAATAATGAAAACTGAGTGTCAAATTTGAGAGAGCATACAATTTTAATTACAGAATATACTTCATTTGATCAAGATCGGTTCGGAAATGGCTGAAATATTCATAAACATAACCATTTGTAATAAATGTGGGGCCCCACAAGTATTCGACAATTTTAAACCAGCCGTTAATTTTTTTTTTTAATGCTTCCTCTTTTCCAAAAACTTCAAAAGAGGTTTTTAAATAGTTGTTGATTATCTCTCTGTCTAATCACTATTTTAACAAAACATCACATGCACAATATTTAATTTAAAATGGATTTCCCTAATTATAGTTAGGTCCAACTCAGAGTTAAAGGGCAATGAAACTATGGCTTTCGGTTATTATTATCGTTTAGAGGGTGAACAGACATTTGATTTGATACATAACTTGGCAATTTTGGCCTCCTGGATCCCATGAAATCCTTACGTGAACATACCCACATTTTACCAATTCTTACGGCGGCAAAAGATGATGGGAGCGGCCATGTTCTTGTAATTACCCGACATGCTTTGCAAACTCTGACGTATGTGCTTAGGGCCGAACAAAAAGCTTTTCACTGATTTCAAAGCATCAACAAGTATTCAGACAATGGTTTGAATTGGTGCTATTGAAATGCATTAGTGCATATTATTGACAGTAGTCCACACACACCTAATAATGGCGGCCTCCCGTGTTCGCGTGAATAGTGGTATACCCGATAGAGTTTTCACATATTTCTTCCAAAGCAGAAATCTGAGTCGGAGTAATGTTACATATAATAAACAGGCATATTACGATGTATAAAGTAGGATAAAAAACTCAACCATCCCTTTAAAGGCATAAAACTGTTGATTCAAATTATTAATATTTTATATTATCAATGAGATTTCATGCTCTTAATGCAACATTTTAAGTCCAACATTCTTTTTTTAAATTTTTGCTTTGGAATATTGTTTTATTCCAAGGCTACAAATGGATTTCCCTAATAGTTAGGTCCAACTCAGAGTTAAAGGGCAATGAAACTATGGCTTTCGGTTATTATTATCGTTTAGAGGGTGAACAGACATTTGATTTGATACATAACCTGGCAATGAGTTGCATTGCCCTTTAAGTTTAACTCAGAATCTGTGTGAAATAGCCCCCTGGAGAGTTGTATTGTCAAAAGGCACCGAATCAATAGCATGTCAACGTCATTAACGTTAACGGTAACGCAATAGTTAGCCACGATGCTATCTCAATTACACAACTTCATCGTTTAAGGCCAATTACACAATCAAAAACATGGATACATTCTATTTTCATAATTGAAAATGATTGCATTGCTTGATCCGCATCGTTTCGTTTCTTGCTAGTACGGATGACAAACGGATAAGAAACGGAAGGAGAAACGATGCAGTGGGGCTCGGCCACATCTCCGACATGTACACACAGTTTAGTTGCTGTTGCTTGTAAGTATCGGCTTCCATGGTGGGGTAGATAATACGTGTGGTTTGCGGTTGCACCATGTAAAAGAGGATGACTGGAGAGTCCTGAGAAGGGCTGTTGGTATTCTTTCTAGGATAGTCCTAACATTGTGGTAGTCCTGGAAAGGAATGTTAATTGGTAGTCTCCTGAAGATGGACAGTTCAACCTGTTCGAAACGTCGAGCCCCTCCTACTACCCACACTCTCCTTACAATAGCATGGCGCAACCGCAAACCACACGTATTCGTTTATTTTCTTCTTCCTTTCACTGATTATTAATGACATAATGATAATTCCGTAATTTTTTCGTTATTTTGCAAAGATTTCACTCATTCTTACTCATTTTTACCTAAAGTATCATAATTACAAGTTTAAGTTGATTTGTTGTTGTTTTTGCTGTTATTGCATAACATGTGTTTTGGGCATTATTTATGTTATGTGTATACTATGTTATTAATATGCATTAATATAGTCTCTATGTACGAGTAGAGATAGTTATCATGAGGTATATCTATAAATGTAAGGTATCTTTATCATAATTCGAATACATCTTCACCGTGCTTTATCGGCACGTATGCGCCTATTTGAAAGTTATTAAAATTGCGGGTCAATATGCTGACTATTGAACGTGTTTGACTCATACATTTTTAAACGTGCACTAATAGATTTTGGTAAAGGAAGTTGAAAAAAACACATTGGCCTGTATTCTACTAAATTTATCAACTTAGGCTAGACTAAAAAAGAAATTCCAAGTAACCAGTTAAACCAGTTCAGACAAGGGGAGTTTGACAATCACATTTATGGTTGTCATGCACCACTTCTGATTGTTTCTTGTCATTAGACATCCAGACAATTGGATGCTTGACATTCCAATGGCATGCTTCAACATGTCTCCAGTTATATACTGTCCTTTTAGTCAGAGGACATAATATAAGTGGTGACTTGTTAAACAATATAATTGGAATGTTAGTCTGATGAGAAACAATAGGGTTTATCTCTAGTGGTGTATGACAACAATCAATGTGCTAGTCAAATTCAACTAGGGTGTAATGGTTTGTACTGGTTAGTGGTATTTTATGTCCATTTAGACCAGCCTAAGTTAATAAATTGAGTAGAATACCAGCCAATGATGTGATACAATCTTTTACCAAAGATGATAAAGTAGGGAGAAAGGGGGCTTTGCAAAAGAATGTTCATTCGATGTATAGCTACCACCTACGCAAACAAATGCATATTTTTTATTATTTTTCTCTCCGAACAATAAAATTCATCTTTTGTATATTTGATTCACTGACAACTTATTTTGTTCGTGTACTATCCTTGGTGACAGTGACGACATCATTATAAGGAGATTATACGACACGGATCGAATTTTTAAAACAACATCTTCAAAAAGTAACCACGCAATGTTAACAACGATTTGTTAACCTTCTGACTGCCATTGCCGACCTTAGTCACATACAAATTGCTTTGTTCCTAAAAGGGGTAGTACAGTTTTGGTAAGGCTGAGCTTTAGTAACCCAAACCTGCACAATAACATTATAAACTAATAGTACTAACTCCACGATGCTCGAAGGGTATATAAAGTTACAAAGCAAAAAGCCTGTTTTAATTCGTGTAAATGTGCCTGAAGAACTGGGTAAGGTGGATTTTCGTCTTTACATTTTGGCACGTCTGCATGTGCACATGGTTAAAGGGATAGTTTTGGTAAAGAGAGTACAGTAATGTTGGTCAAATTATTTTATATTAACGAAAACATGCACAAGTACATTACAAACTAATAGTTGTAACTCCACCATGCTTGAAAGGAATTAACAATTACAAATGATTAAGTAAAAGGCCTATCATCCTGTTATCATTAAAAAAAAGAGCCGTTAAAACTCAAAAGGACGCTCTCTAAAAAATCATTGGTTTCAACCATTTAAAATAAAATATTGTGCATGTGATGTTTTGTTGAAATAGTGATTAGATAGAGAGATAATCAACAACTATTTGAAAAGTCTCTTTTGTAGATTTTTGAAAAGAGGAAGCATTTTTGTAAATTGTTTAACGGCTGGTTCAAAATTATCGAATAATTGTGGGGCCATGTTTATGGATATTTCAGCCATTTCTGAACCGATTTTGATCATATGCCCTTTCGAATTTGACATTCAGTTTTCATTTTTTCAGTTTTTCATTATCTCACACATTTTTGTTGGTGTAGCGCCCTCTATACCAAAACTCAACTATCTCTTTAAAGCAAAAACGAAAATAAGCGTGAAACGTTCCTTAATGAAATAATGTTCTTGTTTATTACATCTCGTGCATACATCTTGTGCGCTAAATATTGTTAAATGCCGTGGGTATCTAACGGCAGACTTAATATTGCACTCCTGGCACGGGCCCAAAGTGGTTATGAATTCAATGCCAACTCCCAGCTGCATTTTCTTTACTCTCCGAAACCGAATCCTGTTCAAAGTCATTTCAATTAAGGGACGAAACTTGGCTATTTAACACTCTCCTTTCCACACAATTAACACTACGATTGGCAAATTGCACAATATTCTATTCCGGTATGACTGAAGGAGTTAAGAACTCGCATTTCAAAGGGTCTTTAGAAGTGAAAGTCAAATGAAATCCCCGACAAAGGTTAGCACAAATAAACGACGCCTATGCAAACATTGCGCATCACCCTTATGTATACATAACCTCGGTCAAATTCTAAATTGGGTATTCTCTGTGAAAACCAAGACGAAAATTAGTAATTTACTTGGTCCAAGTGCTTCTTGAAACTAAATTGAGTTAAGAGGTGAGGCATGCGTTCAGAATGGTTTCTGGGTGTGTTTGTGTGAAGACTTAACCGCTCAATATCTATATCCGAATGAACATCAGTAGCCCATCTTTGGTCCATGTTCTATCATGTGAAATGGTCAATGGTAACCTAGTGCATGCAGCGGGATGGAGAGGGTTAACTGTATGTGCATGACCTGTCAGTCTACACTTGCCTCTTCTCATTAGCAATGCAGATCCCCTTATTACCGACATTGAGACGAAATATAAAGAAAGTAATTTGTGCACACTTTATACCATTTTGATTATGGACTAACAGATGTTGTTCTATTGGTGAGAAGTTGATCATCAATTTAAATTTCGACACATGTTATCAACACTTCGTCAGTTTTGGCACACGTCAATAATGTTAAAGGGACAGATCCTCTTTTACAAAACGTCTGAACAGTTTCCAGTTGACGGATGGGGATGAATGTAACACACACAAAAAAAAATCAGATCGAACAGACCTATAATTTGGATTCTATGAATGAAAAACGAATGCGTCCCTCCATCAGACTATATATCGGTCAATAAAAGAGTTTAACTGATTTAGCATAATATTACAACTATTGTACTTATTCTTGCAAAGGTATTGTGAAGCCGACATTTGTAAAGGTATGTCACGGACACAAATCTCAAAAATGAAGAATATGTAATTACATGTAGTCAGTTTAAGCAAGGTTTGGTTATTTTGCCTAGTGTGCGGTCATGATATTCGTATGTGTGTGCGGGTCACCTAGCTAGCGCGAGTCACGTAGGGGTCAAACATAGCGTTGTGGTACTTCTTGGAATCCCTGTACGAACTTCCTCACTTGGTGAATATACGTATAATGCACAATTGTTTGTTGGACGACGGTTTATTAGTTTTAGGTCTATAACTCCACGAAAAAGAGATTTCAAGCCCTACTTTTTTCAGGCATGCTATTAAATGACATTTTCTTTCATATAAGACAATAATCTCGCAACTTTTGAAATTTGGCTTGCAAAAGAGGATCTGTCCCTTTAAAGGGATAGTTCAGTTTTGGTCAAACTGAATTTTAGTAACCAAAACCTTCACCATTACATTACAAATTTACAAATGACTAAGTCAAAAGCCTGTTATCATTAAAAAAGAGCCGTTAAAACTCAAGACGGCGCTCTCTAAAAACTCATTGGTTTTAACCATTTTAAATTAAATATTGTGCATGTGATGTTTTGTTGAAATAGTGATTAGATAGAGAGATAACCAACATCTATTTAAAAACCTCTTTCGTACATTTTTGAAAAGAGGAAGCACTTAAACAAAAAATTGTAACGGCTAATTCAAAATTATCGAATAATTGTGGGGCCCCACAATTATTACAAATGGTTATGTTTATGGATATTTCAGCCATTTCTGAACCGATTTTGATCAAATAAAGTTTATCCTGTCATTAAAATTGTATGCTCTTTCAAATTTGACACTCAGTTTTCATTATCTCACAACTATCACTTTAATATATCCCTTTCAATAGATCTTAATTGGCACTATTACAAACATATTCTACATTTGAAATTCAGTATGTTATACGAACACGGATTAGGTATGATTGAACAATAAGTATCATTTGGGTCATCAGCGCACCTCCTTCATGTTAGTGTTAAACTAATATTAACACGCAATATCTCATTTTACATGCTGAAGCGGGTTTTGCTATTAAAGCTACTACTATACAAATACACACCTTTCATACTATTCATCATAAAAAAAATATACCTTGATATGCGTAAACAAAAAAAGTACCGTATCATTTGATAGTTTGTGTTAGTATGTACACCGTCGGCGAGTAATGGTCGAAACTGACATACACTGCGTTCTTGAACGGAACGCTTCATATTACTGTCATACCCTCAACATTTGCACAGCCACCCGACATGTCTAAGACCAGACAAAAGACCGTGACACGCAGGGGCGTCGATCCGTTTTTGATATTGGGGGGGCGAAATTTGAAAATTTTTCCAGAGTGACCACTGAGAGAGCTAAAAGCCCCACATTGGCATGCCCGGAAGTTTTTATTATGCGCTCATTGAAAGTGTCTTCATGGCTCGAAGACCTGATTTTTTTTTTTTTTTGGGGGGGGCACCCACATTTTGGGACAATAATGGGGGTCCAGGGGGCGGAGCCCCCGGAAGCTTTTAGATTTCAGACATTTGCAACTCCTATCATGGGTGTTAAAATTGTATAAAATAGTGAATCTATACTCGTATCGTATTTTTAAAGGGCATAACGAGAAAAAGATTGAGCCTTGCATGAGATGGATCCACGTGATCCTGTATACTATAGAGACATCGATATAATCTAGGGCATTGGGCTCCCATGAAACTAAGCAAGGGCGTCAACAACTTCTCAAAACTGGAGGGGAGACATTGCGGGGAAGCGAAGCGACCGAGCGGGGGAGGGTGTGGGAGGGGGTGTCCCCCTCCCACAGTAGGGAGCTTTTGTATTTTGGGGCGTGAAATTGTGCGATTTGGTGCACACCTGAGACAGAAATGTCACGTAATATGAAGTATATAAGTATGGATTCAAATATACATAATGACAAAGGGAGGGGGACAATCTTCACCACTTTCAAATGTGGGGGGACATGATAATTATTCCAATATGATTTGCGTTCAGCGCATTTGGACCGAATGACTGAAAGATATATGTCAGATTATTTTATTTTCTGTGACGGTGGGCTATCTATAGATGAGGGTTTAATTAACTTCGTTTGAGGTGTGCGTTTGAGAAATTACACTGCCCAACACATTTCGAAATGTGAGTTCCCGCGACCAACATGAATCTTGCAATATGAGAAACTGTGTGCGCGCGAAGCGCGCGGCAAAAAAAGAGATTTATAGTCCTTTTCAAACTAGAAAACGGCTAGTTTGAAGATTAATTATTGATAAATGTGTCTTTCCCCTGTTTGGCATTATATCACTTGATTTTTTTTCTTCCTCATTTTCGGAATTATTGGGGGGGGCGAAATGATATGTTCGCCCCCCCCAATATTTTCATTGGGGGGGCGACCGCCCCCCCTGCCCCCCCAGGATCGACGCCCCTGGTGACACGTGTTATAGGACTTCACCTTTCTTGGTTCCACGACCAAAACTAATCGTAGCAAGGTCTTTAGTCAAATTACCAATTCAAAACCTACAACCATCATGGGTAGGTTTTATATGATCGCCCGATAGGTCGTGGCTTACGACGAAAGTGGTCTCCGAACATTCCTGCAAACCTTTCAAGACCTGTTTAGTGTTAACATTATTACATGTAGTGCTGATAATCAATTAGCCTTCCAAGACATTTGAAGTGTTAACATTAATACACGAGACACTCACTCACTCAATCCTCGTCTGTGCCATCAGGCGCTTGAGGCGACAGGAGGGATCTCCATCTGGCTCTATCTTCTGCTACATGGGGGGGCTGTGTTGAGGGAGGGTCTTCTGCCTTTCAAGTAGTTTTGAATGGTGCCATATGTGCTAATTTCCCTGCTTGGAAGAGAGTTCGCACATTCCAACATCCGACTCGTATGTGTTGTTTTGGCGTCAGATCATCTCTCGGGCTGAGAACTTCCTCTCGACTTTGATCCCCCGCCGTCATATTTCCAGTTGCCTGGACAGCTTCTTTCCTTCTGCCGGATATATTTTTTCCTTTCCTGTCGTTTCTGTAGCACTGGGTACTCTACAGGGTGGGGTCGCTGGACCCACGCCCAACCCTCCTCTTTTTACGGGCTTGGGACCGGCCTGGTGGGGTGTGCAATCCAGGGCAGAGTTCAATACACGAGACAGGTAGTGTGAATAATCAACGAGCCTCCTATTTCTTAGACCTTTTTTAGTTTTAATACACGATAAATGTAGTGTGAATAATCAATTAGCCTTGCAATACATGTTTAGCATTTAAGTGTAACCATTAATACACGAAACATGAAGTGCGATCATATACTGGTTCCATGACATATGCTCCGCCGACATATGCTCCGCCGACATTTGCTCCGAAAAATGCGACAAATGCTCCGCGATACTTGCTCCGCCGACAAATGCTCCGCCGACAATTGCTCCGCCGACAAATGCTCCGCCGACATTTGCTCCGCCGACAAATGCTCCGCCGACATTTGCTCCGCCGACAATTGCTCCGCCGACAAATGCTCCGCCGACATTTGCTCCGCCGACAATTGCTCCGAAGCTGCGACAATTGCTCCGCGACATTTGCTCCGCCGATAATTGCTCCGCGACATTTGCTCCGCCGACATTTGCTCCGCCGCCAAATGCTCCGCAGACAAATGCCCAAATAATTAGATGATTTTTTTTTCAACAAAATATTTTTAAAATGCTTGCACTTTTTCAAAAATTTTCAAAATCATTTTTGGAATAGTTGTTGATGATCTCTCTATCTAATCATCATTCCAATAAAACACCACATGCATAATTTTGTATGAAAATGGTTGAAACCAATGCCTTTTAAGAAAAGCGCCCTCTTGTGTTTAAATGGCTCTTTTTGAATGATAACAGGCGTTTTACTAAGTCGTTTGTAATTTTGTATACCTTTCGAGCATGGTGGAGTTATAACCATTAGTTTATCAAGTAACTGTCCAGGGTTGGTTACTAAAGTTCAGCCTTAAGTAGCAAAACTGTACTACCCCTTTAAATAAAGATCACATCGTCTAGAAGACAATCTATTCTTCACATATTAACAATAAAATTGATCACATATTGCTTTTTATGGAATATGACGTCATAGTCACTAAAGGGGTGAAGTGTCCATCTTACCTCACTGTGGAGGTAAGAGGACCCCTCAATTCCTTAGATTATTGAATTTCAATTTTCTGCTACTTCCTGCCAATCCTTCAGTTTATACGAATGCAAAATGCAT
>JBAMJV010007017.1:0-38680 GCA_037951105.1 Echinarachnius parma | reverse complement strand
CTAGAGATCTATCGGGTTAACATATATGAATGATGTTTTGGTTTTAAGTCCCATGTGTACAACTAGTACAACAACAAGAATTGAAATAGAAAAGTAAAGAAAACGCCAATGTTTCTATGACGTCAGTCACGGAGGGAACGATCGTTAGCAGACGATGTCTCATAACGAATGTACATAATCAGTAGTGCACAACATTTTCTGTTAAAAGTGTATCTTAGCCACGCATGCACAACTATTTCCTAGTATTTCAAAGAAGAGGGATCTCTCGTCTTACATACAATACTCATTCGGCTCGGACACATTTATGGCGAATAGTAATATACAGAAGTGTAGTGTCAACAGACAGCAATGCAATATTAAGAGTGAAGTAGTGGAAGTGAGAACAAAATAATGACAACTAATCTCCTGAATAAAAATGATGAGTGAGCAGTCGAGTCATGTTTAACAGGCACAATACATGTGCGTGTTATCTATTGGACATCGACTGTTAACGCTCCAGGCATAGGCGCCGGAAGTGTGGGGGGGGGGGGGGGGGGGGGGGGGGGGTGGCAGGGGGGGCGGCCGCCCCCCCCCCCCCCCCATCCAAAAAGTGGGGGGGGGGGGGGGGGGGGGGGGGCAAAACGCAATTTTGCCCCCCCCCCCTCCCAAATTGTTTTTTGGGATCATACATGCGCCATATGGTTATGTTGGAACTGCATTTGTATTACACTAAATACAATATTTATGTGTAAGTTTTGTGTGCATATTTATTAGTGCGTCAATTATTTGTTTTATTGGGTGGGGGGGTGAAAAAAATATTATATTCAAATCATAACACGCTTTCTCAGAAACAGTGAATCTTAAGCCCGAATTTCCTATCTAGGTATGCACCAGATTGCGCAATTTTAAGTCATAAATGCAAAATCGTTCGTACCCTTGGAGGGGGATACCCCCTCCCAAACCATCCCCCTTCTTTCCTGCCCCAGCCCTCAGGCGCTTCGCTCCCTCGGGACGCATTATTGGCTGTGTGTTGTTGGATCGTACATAATGTTGCATAATTATGGTTCATGTTGTTGTGTGTGTGTTTTGGGGTACATATTTATTAGTGTGTCAATTATTTGTTTTCTACGTGAAAAAATATATTTAAACTTTCTGGTCGATCAAGTCAAATCACGCCCTTCCCAAATACAGGCGAATTTTCTATCGAGGTATGCACCAGATTGCACAATTTCAAGTCCAAAAATGCAAAAGCTCCCTACCGTGGGAGGGGGACACCCCCTCCCACACCCTTCCCCCGCTCAGTCGCTTCGCTCCCTCGCAATGTCTCACTCTCACATCTGGCTCAAAGTTGGCAACCCAGAGTGTGGTTGGGCATGAGCCCCTACACACACAAATTGTGAGCCCCCTTGGGGTTTTGCCCCCCCCCAATCCAAAACTGCTTCCAGCGCGCCTGGCTCCAGGTACTGACGTTACAACATGTCAGCTGGTTTGGGCGGGACTTTTGAATGCGATAATGGGCTTACATATTGTCACCTATTTAATCGATAATAATTCCTTAATATTAATGTTTAGAAACACTTTCCTGTAATATCCATAGATAGCATAACCTACACATTCGGTGCTATACATGTATAAGCTGACCCAACATTTTAAAACACTGAATGTGTACTTTAAACGTGTTGGATTACGAAAAGGAGAAGTACGTACAAATTACGCACACAAACTTTATTCACATTTCCTGATATTTAAACCGTTTATGGAATTAATAAAAAGTAATAAGCTATATATTACTGACATATATATGAAAACAAAATTGAACGTTATTCATCATTTATCACAGAGTTTTCTAAAAACTTCAGATTTGTATCGCCATCAAAAACACAACATGTATAAATGTTCACCCTAAACATTTGAAAAATACACTGCTTGATTTGTTGAAAATGATCGCTTATAAATGCAGTTTATTTAATTAATTATGTGTATTTTCACTTAAAACAGATTTGCCAAGTATCGTGAGCGATGGGACGATCGCCTTCATCGATCCACTCGAAGAGCATTTCCGGGACAGCGATGGATACAAAATGGACGGTTGGCGGTTTGATCTGGCTAATGATAGCGAGGACTTCACTAACTCAAAAAGTTATGCCGACCAGTTTAAACCCTACAGAAGTGTCTTCCCCGATGTCCGAGATGGCATCGAAAATCAGCATCTCGACGGCACGCTGTTCCGCTTCCCACTTCGACAAAATCCGAGCGATTTAAGCGAAAAGACCTACACTGCAAGTGCTGAGGTAGAGGACCTGTTTGAAGCGTTTAAGGCTGAAGCCAACGTCGTGTTGCTGTTCCTGCGATCTTTGGAAAGCGTGGAACTACGAAAACAGGAGCCTAGTCAGAAGTCGATATTGGTAGTTAAAGCGACGGCACGATCCGAGTCTATAACTAAGCAGACGATCGAAAACAAGCAAGACTTCACTGAAACATTGACATCATACTGCTCTGGAGGAGAAAACAGTCCCCAAAATATTGAACTGACCCAGCACGTCACAATAGCATACGAATCATCAGATGGAAGCGCAACCAGCAACGAACAGTCCTGGATCGTCAGCCATTTAGTCGCAGGTAACAGTGAGTCAGAAGAGATCTTGGAAATGGCAGAGAACCAAAATGTTCTGCCATGGACTGGGGTTGCAATACCCTTAGGTGATGCTGCGGCTGGAGACAGACCTCAGGAGCTGGTCAGCTCTGGTAGAGTGTTCTGCTTTCTTCCACTTCCACCTGGCGAGGAAAGTAACACTGGGCTGCCAGTCCACATCCATGGCTTCTTTGCGATAAACAGTGACCGTCGTGGTATTAAATGGCCTGGTCCTGACCGAAACGACACGTCGGCTGACTGGAATCAGCGGCTCGTATCCGAACTTCTCCCTGTCGTATACGTTAGGGCACTAATGCACGCTATAGATATGAACAAAGAACATAAAGGCGTACCCGTGCAGGCAATTTACGCGGCATGGCCCCAGGAGGAAAATGTGCTGGGAATCTGGACAGTTCTTTTGAAACCGTTCTTCCAGAAACTGTTCGCAGAGTCTGCAATCCACAGTGAGAATAGAGGCTGGACGTCTATCAGTAATGTGTCGTTCAACGAACTAGACGTGAGCAGAGAAATGGAACAAGCGATCATAAAATGTATGCGGGAAGCTGACGAGCCGTGGGCGACTGTTCCAAAAGAATGCATGCAGTCGATCAGGAAGTTTCACAAGGGCCACGTGAGAACCATCACATCATCGCTTCTCTGCAGATGCCTCCGAGAAAACCCCTGCATCCTGGAGGCTCTAACCAGTGAGGAGAAGCTGCTGATCCTCGAATTCATCTTGATGGAAGATAACTACGACGATCTACAAGGACTTCCCCTGCTTCCTCTGGAGAATGGCGAGTTCATCGCCTTCGACGCCAGCGAGGACCCGGTTTATGCTCCAACTGCTACGTTCCGCCGCGAGCTTGTCCCTGACATGCCCGATGCGAATCAGCACTTCGTTCGAAGAACCCCAGACGGGAGTTTGCTGAACGAACGTTTGAACAAGCTTGGTAAGTTATGGAACGGGCAACCTCCCTGATCCGCATGTAGCATCAAACAAGAAAATGACATTCATTGAATAAGGAATTAACTTGTTTCAAATATCTTATTGTTGATTATTGTACATGCAATCATATTATTAGCTTATGTATAGAAAGAAACTAACGAAACAGCTGTAGAACGTAGTGCATCCTCGTGACCTGTCCTGTGAAATTACCATACAAATTGCCTATATCTTTATTATATATCACTACCATTATGAATATGACCCTTTACAGCAAAACTGTCGGATTTGTTTATCCATGTTTGTTCCACGATCTCCCTTATGGCTCTCATGACAACGATCACTATATATTATGTAAAACTGACCAGTCTTGTTTTTTGTTTTATATGCAGCGGAAACTCAACGCTACCAGCTGCAGTTCCTGACGTCTGAAGACGTTGCCGATCTTCTAAAGGACCATTTACAGACGTGGTTAGATGAGGTCAGTCAAACAGGTACAACACATGCGTCAACACACACGCATCAAGATTTGCTTAAGAAATGGCTCGATTGTATGTGGACTATGCTTTACAAAGAATGTAAAAACACACTGACCCTTTTCGAGGAAATCTCTATTGTTCCTCTTGCAGATACAAATGGTAACATATACGGCACTGCCCCTCTTTCTCCAACAAATTCAATCATCCAAAGAAATCACAATGATAAGACCCTTGTAGCAGATCTGGAGAAAATCCTCTGTAGTTTGGGAGTCACATTCACAAGTTGTCCGTCGTTCGTGCTTGATCATCCCACAGTTCTACGGGATGGTTACATCAAGGAACCAACTCCGACAGGTGTGATTAGATCGCTTCTGGCAGTGAACGAACCATCTCTTAAAATAAGTATTCTCAGACTGTCTAATCCGGAGAAGGATATGATGAAAATGGTTCTTTCCGAAGCCATTCTGGATGAAGGCATGGTTTTTTTCCTTCGGGGTTTGCCTCTCTTCAAGCGTCTAGCTGGCACTGGGACTGCGGATATGCATACATCTGTATGTGCAGAAGGAAGCTGCGGATACGTTGACTGTGAAGAGAATGACATTCCAAAACCACTGTGTCTATCAAGTACCTTAATAGATGCGAGGGGAGATGGGTCGAGATTGCTTTTGAGCAAATTAGGACTCGGGCTCGTTTCGAAATACGAGTTAATTGTAGAAGTTGTGACAGAGATTGAGTTGTATGATTCTTGTAGGCTCAAAAATGGACAGCAAGTATTGAGGTGGATCTTATCCCGCTGGGTAGAGGTAAAGTCAAAATGCAAGTCAGTCGAATCGAAATTACAGAATTTGAAGTTTATCCCTTCATGTGATGCTCTTTTCCGTTCTCCACACGACTTATTTGATCCCGAAGATGCCATTTTGACAGAGCTCTTTTCCGATGAGCCGATATTTCCAGTTGCCCCTTTCCTTGATACTCATATTCTACAAGCTCTCCGCGTACTTGGGATGAGAAGCCAAAAAGAGCTTAAGGTAGACGAGGCTATACGTTGCATAGATGCCGTCGAGAAAGCAAATAACCGAGATAAGGCTTATGCTCTCCTCCAAATCCTCAGCACCAGTCCTGAGATTTTAGAGAAAACATCAGATGTGCACCATTGTACCATCGCTAAGTACATGTTTAATAAACGTTGTATTCCGTACAGAGAGAATGCAATGGATTATTATCCATCGGATTTCAGCTGGTACAGCAACCCTAAAGCATCACTCTCCTTCCCAAACGACACACTTATGGAAACCAAGAAAAGCGTGCTTGTATCTGCTGCAATTGTTCCATTTGCTGAACAAAAGTTTTCAACAGTCTTCGAGAAGCTTGGTATGAAATCCAACAGGCCATCATTGTCCAATGTCATACAACAGTTGGACAGATGTGTTTCACGCGTAGACGAAAATGATGAGGCCAGTCTCATAAGTGAATACGATTCAATGATCAGGGAGATATATTCATTCCTCCTACAAGCTTGGCACGAAGATGCATCAGTTACGGAAGACGTGTTGTCAAAAATACCAAACTGTATTTGGAATGGTAGCACATTCTCCCAGCCAGGCCGACTGTGTACTGATGATCTTCTGTTTGATCTGTCTCCCTACATGGGATCGATTCCAAAAGGTTTTCGTACCTTTTCATCCCTTTTCATTGCACTTGGGGTAAAATCAAACATCAGCACAAATGCAGAAGCCTTGGTAGGAATACTTCATGATATTCAGAAGTGCTGTAACTTGAAGAAAGAGGACCACACTTTTCAAACCAAACAACGTCGGCTTGTCATGGAAATTCTTCATCAGTTATCTCGTGCCTATGGGGATGATGAACACTTACCAGAGGAAGTGAACAGCAAACTCTTGGTTCCAGCACACGGCTCAGAGTGCCATTTGATTCCAATAGCCAAAAGTGCTTATGTTGACATGGATTGGCTTAAGTATGGCACGAATACAGACATCGACGATGGAGAAGATTTCACTCGAATTCATGGTGATATTCCTGTCAGTCTTGCCAAATTCTTACAGGTGTCGCCACTCAGTCGTTTCCTTCTGAATGCTGAAGATCTTGGCTTCAAACAAAGTGGCCAACATGAACCCCTAACTGTTAGGATTTCGAACATATTGAAAAACACATATGAAGACACTGCCATTTACAAGGAAATGATACAAAATGCAGAAGACGCAGGAGCCCATGAGCTTCGTTTTCTCATCGATATGAGAGAAAATAACTCTGCAACCACCAAATTGTTTGACCCTGGAATGAAGGCATGTCAAGGTCCATCATTATGGGTATTCAACGACGCTGTGTTTACCGATGAAGACTTTGCGAATATTCTACGATTAGGTGGACGGACAAAAGAGAAGGAATC
Source organism: Echinarachnius parma (assembly GCA_037951105.1). NCBI lineage: Eukaryota > Metazoa > Echinodermata > Echinoidea > Clypeasteroida > Echinarachniidae > Echinarachnius > Echinarachnius parma. The sequence continues at coordinate 32,240 of JBAMJV010007017.1, read as the reverse complement.
TGACAAGATTGGTAGATTTGGTATAGGATTCAATTCAGTCTATCATCTAACAGATGCTCCTTGTTTTGTCAGCAGGCAGTACATTCAGTATTTTGACCCTCATACCACATATCTCGGAAACATTCTTCGTGACAAGTCTCAGCCAGGTATCCGAGTCAAACTGGACGGAAACAAACAGATCCGTAGATTTTCTGACCAGTTCAAGCCATTTGATGGCGTTTTCGGCCTGAAACTCTCTCAGCAATTTGACTACCAAGGAACGTTGTTTCGACTACCTCTGCGAGCACAGGAAGTTGCACACAAGAGTGAAATATGCAGAGAGAGTTATGACGAAGCACGCCTCGCAAAGTTGTTGTTGCATATGTGGAATTCATCTCAGGATCTGTTGCTCTTCACTAGAAATGTGAAGAAGGTAACAGTTTGCTTTCTACCTGACACATCAACTGATGCATCTACCGAGACAGTTCAACTCTTCTCATTTGGAAAGAGAAATCTTCATCAGAAATCTGATGAAGGTATTTCTGTTTCTTGCGATGAGTTTTATCAGAATATGACAGCAGATGGGGCAAAGTACTTTGGCAACGACATCCAGAAACCCAACAACCCCTGTAGCACTATGACGGTGACATACGAAGGATCCCAAAGAGCAAAGAATGAAGCACGTTCAGGTGGAGTTGATCTTGGCTTATCCCCCAAAGGGGCCGTTTGCATGCCATTCGTTCCTCCAAAGTGTCATGAGTACAGGGGTAAGATCCATTGTTATCTTCCGCTTCCACTTGACAGCCTGCTCCCAGTGCACATCAACGGTTCGTTTGCGATAACAGATGATCGACGCAATATTCACAAACCCTCACCAGATCTAGATTTTCAAAGTCGTTGGAACTACATCCTCCTTTCAGACGTAATATGTAGAGCGTACCTTACGTTGTTGACGGATAAGAGTTTTGTCGATAAAGTAAAAGCAAATGGCGCTGAAACCATTGAACTCTTCTGGCCGGATGTTTACGAGGTGTCAAAGACTTCCCAGTGTGCTCCTTTGTTCGACGCTTTTTACGAAGCCATTGTCAATGGCTTCGATGACGACGGGAAGAAGCCAGCAGTTTTCTGGAAGAACGATGTGGCATATCGATATGATCAGGTCGTATTTACGAGCCAGGATGTACAGAGAAGCTCTGTCAAGGAAGTCTTTCACGATGTGTTGCAATCCCATGTAGGATCATCGTTGCAAGTGATCCACATTTCAGAGAAAACACAGAAGGCTTTTGAAAGGATTGGTCTAAAGTCTGACATACTTCAGAAGACGTTTGATTTCAACAGGTTTTTTGATGAGGTTTTTGCCCCTTCCTTATCTAGAACATCGCCAAAACAGAGAGATTCACTGGTTTTGTTTGCTTTGAAATCAGAGTTGAAGTTGAAGCTGAAAGATATTGCCTGTATACCTGTAGAAGGCCATCAGTGTCTACGAAAGGCCAGCGAACTTGTTCATCCAAAAAGGTTGGCAGCACCCATGTTTTCCACCTCGGATGGAACATTTCCACAGGGAAAGGAGTTCAACACTAGTCATGCTCTGCAAGCACTTGTTGACATAGGGATGGTAGTTGATGTGATTAGTCCTGACAGATTGATAGACCGTTGTGAGAGTATCAAAACATTGCCTCTAAAAGCCGCTGAAAATCGGTGCAGTGCTGTACTCAAATACATGTCAGAGCCCAGCCGTGGTAGATGGAACGAAGAAGAAAATACCGCTCTGAAGGACAAACTAAAAACTGTCGCTTTCTTGCCAGTTCTTTGTGAAGACACAGACCAAGATGTACATCTTCCATGGAAGTCCAATGGGAAACAAAGATTCAGCTCAGCTAATAACATATATTCCAAATCACACAGACATCTAGTGAGTGGGGTGTCACTGATACTGGATGAGGCAAGTACATGGAGCGGTATACTGCATGTGAAGAAATTTCTTGGTATCGATAGGAGGCGCCCAACAATTGATCAAGTACTTCAACAACTGAACCTTCTTACGAACAATTTCGACATGACTTCACCTACAACAGAGCAACACAACCTTGCAAAGACATGTTCGAAGATATACAAATACTTTGACGAGGAGTGTGCAAAATCTTGCCCATCAGATCTCCAAAATACCCTGAAGACAAAACCTTGCTTTCTCATAAAAGATCAATTTGTTGAGGCTTCGAAGTTAGCTCTGAATGGAAAGGACCTGCCTCCATACTTGTTGGTTGTACCACGTGAGCTTAAACAATTGCCTCATCTACTAGAATGTGCCAAAATCAAGGACACGTTTGAGCAGAATGACTACGAAGGTACACTACAAGACATTTACACGGAGTTTCATAGTCGTCCTTTGGACGATGAAACGATGCGAGTAGTGTTGATGGCTGCACAACGACTTTCAGAATTGACCAAGGATGTCCCACCAACATTTCTCCCTGACATGGACTATATCATGCGTCCTACGTCACAGCTATGTTACTGCGACGTGAAGTGGGTTCCCTTTGAAGAAAATCTCTACCAGTGTCATGAACACATTAGCTTCTCTTTAGCAAAGAAACTGAAAGTAAAAGATGTTCGTCATCAAATGCTTGAGAATCATACTCTCGACTTTGGAGAGACGTTTGGTCAGCATGAAAAACTGCGTTCGAGAATAAAGCGGATACTGGACTCCTATCCAAGCGATGAAACCATTCTCAAAGAGCTACTACAGAATGCAGATGATGCCGGTGCGACCGAAATACATTTTGTGTATGACACACGAACACATCGTCACGAAAAGATCATGGGAGACGACATGCAATGTCTTCAGGGACCAGCACTGTGTGTCTTCAATGACCGCTCATTTTCCGATGAAGACCTAAGAGGAATTCAAAATCTCGGGGAAGGGAGTAAGGCAAGCGACATTGGGAAAATAGGTCGCTATGGTGTTGGTTTCAATTCAGTTTACCAACTTACTGATTGCCCATCTTTCATTTCTGGTGGGGAAAAGCTGTGTTTCTTCGACCCATTGTTGAATCACGTTCCCGGAGCGTCATTAGAAAGCCCGGGTCGTCTCTTCAAGATCAACCAAAAGTTACGCCAGACGTTTCCAGATGTTTTCGCGTGCTACCTCGAAGACACAATTCAAAAAGATGATGGTAACTTTACAATGTTTCGATTTCCTCTTCGAGTCAAAGGTTCAGAACTGAGCGAAAACACATGGAATTCAAAGTCTATCAGAGATCTGTTGGGTGCGTTTGAAGAATGTGCGTTTGAGAGTCTTCTCTTCCTGAAGAATATCACAAATATTCGCATCTCAGAGGTGGATGCCACAGGACATATATGCGAATCTCGTACTGTCTCTGCAAATTATTCGTCCGAAGAGAAAGAAAAGAGGGCGAGTCTGAACAAGCACATCGTCGATTTTGCCAAAATGACACAGGAAGGTGGTAATGTGAGTGATTGGAAACCTGAACAAGTAACATACAGGGTCAACATAGATGGAGGGAAACGACATGAACGGTGGGTCGTTACACAGCAAGTTGGATTTGATGAGGAATCTGAGACGGACGGACATCTACTCAAAAGGCACAAGCTCATTCCTTTAGGAGGTGTTGCTGCACGACTCCCAGGTAAAAAGCGGCAAGAGAAAGTGAAAGGAAAGAGTTACTGCTTCCTCCCACTTCCACTTGACACGGGCCTCCCTTTGCACGTCAATGGCTATTTTGCACTGGATCATGAGAGTCGCAGACATCTTTGGGAAGCCCAACATGAAGATGATCGCTCACGTTGGAACCTGGCAATAATTAAGAAAATCATTGCTCCTTGCTATGTCAATCTTTTGCTTTGGATTCAAGACTTCTTCATTCTGCAGTTTCACTGGGCTGACCCAGTGTCTACTTCTAGGATTGATCAGACACGGTCACACTTGTTCCAGTACCACAACTACTTCCCGAGGGGAAGTACAGGTGGTTATTGGACGAACCTTGTAGACAGCGTTTACATTAAAATTGTAGAGTGCGAACATTCTCTTTTCCCTCACCTTCAGGTGTCTGAGAGTTTTGACGATTTTCTAATTGAGTGGAAATCTCCAGTTCCTTCGGACAATCCATCCAAACGTGGCTATTTCTTCAATTACCCGGCAGTAGAAACAAGAGATGTGCTTAACGTATCACAACACCGACCAAAAAGCAAAACACTCAAAGAAGTGTTACTTCAAGTCAGATTTCCTTTGATAGAATCTCCGATCTGGATAATGACAAATCTATTAAAATCAATGACAACGCTGCAAACTACCAAAGACATTGATCAGATTTATCAAGTTTCTCCAGAAAGCGTTACTTCGTACTTGCGCGGGGAGAATCCTCTGAAGACACAATTGCCCATGCTGATATCACAAACTAGATTAAGGGATAATGATAGTCTCAGTCTACTCATAGACTTCTGTAAAAACTCTCCAATTCAGCTGGATGCGCTTCCTATATTACTCACACAGGATAATATCCTGAGAACATTTTCAGGAGAGGCACCGGTGTTTGTGTCAGAATATGGCCACTTGTTTGCAGCATCCAGTGAACATTTCATTCATGGGGCGTTTCTGTCAACATTCTATTTTCTCAGCGGCGAGAAAGTGTTCAACAAATTGAACATCCACGCACTACCCATTCTTCTGAAAGAAAGCACACCTTTCCTTCAAACTGAGGACGACGAGTGTAAACCCCTCGATAAACGTCTAACATGTGAGTGGTTCCAAGATCTTTGGAAGCTGATTGCTTCTATCCCTAAGTTGGATGAAAATGATATCAAACGAAATCTAAATCAGTGGGCAATCCTGCCAGTCGTACTCGTATCAGGAAAAGGGGGAATCGTTAGACTTGCTCCCATGAGTATTGCCTATACAATCCTCCCACGTGGTTACCACCATATTTGTGATGCTTTGCAAGCCCTGGAAGTGTTCACAATTCATACAGCTTTGTTCCGTGAATATGAACATGTCTTGCGGTTAGTATGTCGTTTGGTTGCGCAAGTGTCAGACTACAAAGGTGTGCTAAGGATTTTGACTTACTGGACCGCGAAAGATGAGGCGAGATTCATGAGGCTGAGCCCTCGCCTGAAACTCGAAATATTACAATATTTCTCCAACTGCAAAGATAGGGGCACCTTGGAAGAACTGAAAAGTGTTCCTTGCTTTCAAACGATTGATGGGAAGTTCATCAATATCAGATATTCTGATACCGTACTCGTATTGCCGAGTCAAATCCCGCAAATAGAACAAGACATTTGGATGGCAACCACGAACGCCATATTCTTGCAATACGATACATCGTTGCAATCCCTCTACGAGAGGCTTGGTTTGACAAACAGTACAGAGGCTTACGTCTACATGACCTATATATTTCCGACTTTCGGAAGTTTCACTCAGAGCTGTCGAATGGCGCATTTACTTCACGTAAAGAAAATGCTGTCAACACTAGGTGATGATTCCTTAGCGAAGGCGGTTAAATCTCGTTTGCGAGAACTGCCGTTAGTTCTTGATTCGTCTGGAAACCTGCAGACAGCTTCTGAATTGTTCGACCCCGAAAAGGAAATATTCGCTCTAATGCTGACTAGAGAAGACTTTCCACCTGACGAAGTGCGTAGGAAATTGGGACTACCATTCCTTCGGGACATTGGTTTGCAAACAGAACTCACCAGAGAACAATTCATCAAATTCGCTCACCAAATCGAACAATCACATTTCAACACTGGACAAACAAAGAAGATGTCTGACCTGCTCCTAGAAGACCTTAAAGCAAATTGTCTCCTCCACAGCGACAAGTTGCTTTTGCGGGAAATTAGTGCAATACGATTTCTGGTTGCGAGCGGAGCTGGCGGAGAACTTGAATCAATCCACAAGTCTAAAGCGGAGCCAGGATGTTTAACTATGTATTCTGGTTCAACAGTTTCCAAGTGCGAACTGAGCTGGTCAACAGAATGTGCATTACCAGCATATGCACGTATTTCACGACACACATGCAGTTCATGCGTTACAGACTTTTACAGTCATCTTAATGTCAAGACAGATCCGGACTTCTCTTGTGTCATGAAACATTTGCAAAATATCTGCAATGAAACACAACAGCGCCCAAAGAGAAATCGGATGATTCTGTATGCTGAGAAATACAAGAAAGTCCTGATGGCTATATTTGAGTGTCTTGGTACTCAATGTAGCGGTGGAGAATGCCAAACTTCCTTGTGTGACAAATGTACGATCATTCAGCGGGAACTAAATCATGTGCCGATCGTGTTCCTGGATCGTAAAGATGAGCATATCTTAGTGAGAGCAGATCAAATATCACGAACAATAACTGCTCCAGAAAATCTTGAGCCTTACGTGTATGAGATTCATGATAGCTGGGGACCATATATCCAGTTGTTTTTCGTTCTCGGGGCTACGTCCAAACCCACAATTTCGCAGTATTCGTTTGTTCTGGAAAGCCTCTTCCAGACTCAAGAGCAAGATGTTCTTAGAATGAATCCGAATGCTTCAAAGCTTATCGAGACAGCTGTGCGCGGTCTTTTGGGAAGAATTGCTGAATCAGATGCAGAATCAGTACATGGGCAATTAGGGAACAGTCTATACCTTCCATCGACAAAGGGAGTTCTGAAGAGATCTAATGAACTCTATTTGAACAGCAGTGGTCTTTTCAAGAAGAGATTAACGAACTGTCCTCTCCCACTTGTCCACATCTTTGAGGGTCTAGAGAACATCATGGAACGGGTACTTCAACATTTACCTATAAATGTTCGACCGAGGACCATTGATGAATGCGTGAAGGAGGTTTTGAGTGTGTCCCGTGATGATGCGGATTCGTGTGAACTGTGTCCAGATATGAATTGCGTATTTCGCAAAGACCTCACAACCATACTTCACTCTCGAGAGCTTGTTATTGCTTTGACAAATTTAATGGCGAATAACAAACAGGTTATCGACGAGAGTACCAAACAATTCATAATTAATAAATTGTCGCAGTTTGGTGTAACATGTTATCAGCGCGTCAGAACGGTACTAAGAAATGTAGATACCGATGTGGACATAGAAAAGAGTGAAATCGATGTTACGTCATTTGTAGAAGGTGACCGCGAACTTATAGTACAGCACAGTGACGGGGAGGGCAGGATGTTGACATTTTCTGATGTTGCTTTGAAGCTGAACCAAGTGCTCAAAACGAATCTCGAAACGGAGGCAGTTATCGCGTTGTCTCATGCACTGTCACAGAGAACACCAGACAAAATCCTGACTATCATTAAACGATTCGGGTTCGATCACCCATTGGCGGGAGCACTGACATGTGGCTTTCAGCTTCCTCCGCCAGGGTCCACAGTTCCTGATGAAATCAGCCACCTCATCGAACAGGACCTCTGGACATCCTTCCTAGAAGGAGATTATGTTGCATACGCAAGGCATGTCGATGGGTTCTACGTGTACGCACGGATCATTAAGCATATACGCGGCGATTCTGTCAAGTCTGTGTACCTCATTGATGTTGGATTAGAGGAGCACATTGAGGCAAGTGTGGTAGACATCCACAAGATACACATCCCAAAACCATTGACAGGTGGTGCGCTGATTCGGTCCAATCAGAATGCGTCTGATAGCGTGGAACACGAATGTACACACTTTCCTAGAGATGTTGAGGAAGCAAAAAAACAGATTACAGCGGACTTGAAGGAGATTTGGACTCTCCCCGAGGATCAACGTAAGAGAGCAATTCGCCGATTGTTACTCAAGTGGCATCCAGATAAACACCCAGAAGGACCATCTGAATTTTTCAATGAAACATTCAAGCACTTGAAGAGTGAAATAACTCGTATGCAATCGGGGCTTGGAAAGCACGATGACCTGTTTCGCGAAGCAGATGAGAGAGCACGAAAAGACAGGTCGAGGTTCAATAAGTACGGGGGATTCACAAATGGCCAGTGGAGTTCTAAAACGTCTCATGAGGACTTCTCAGATTTCTTTACGTCCGCCCCTGATCATAGGAACGCCCGCAGGTGGTTTCGTCAGGCGCAAGAAGACCTACGAGCCGCTCACCATGATCTTTGCCCAAACGATGAGCCCTCATTTGAATGGGTTGCATTCAAGTGTCACCAGGCTGTCGAGAAATCACTCAAGGCCGCCCAGCTGGTCATCAGGGGTCGCTATCAAACAACTCATTTCATCTTTTCGTTGGCAATCAGTGTACGTAACAAGATTAGCGACTCAGTGTCCTTTATGGGGAATATTACGTCGTTCCTTCATATCGTGAATGATGACCAGAAATCACGTTATCCAGACAGGTGCGCCTTTTCTCAAATACCTCATGAAGCATTTGGTGATCCTTCAAATGCGCAGAGAGCAATCGAGCTTTCCAACTCAATTCTCAATTCAGTCAAAGAGCTGATTGGATTTGACCAATGAAGAAAGAAACAATATCCAGAGAGCATGATTGGCAAAATGGTAGTAATTTAGATGAATGACTTCGTGTGCTACTTTATTCGGCACTACACGGAACAATTAGCAAAATATTATATTAACCATGTGACCACCTACCAACATTTAGTATATAATACGACTGACAGGTTTTTCTTCTCCCACTTCAGACGTTTCCGATCGATTGAAAGACTGTTTCACAATTATTATAGATAATTATACGCTATGCAACGTAGACTACATGTTGCATCATTCTTCTTGGCGAATGGTATATTTCAAACTTGAATATTTCTCCGTCGGTCTATCCATTTCCTGGGCTTTGTTTAGAATATAATTTTGAGAGACTTGGTGTGCGTTAGCAGTTGTGTTTATTTCTTGATTCTGCCCCGTTATGTGCTGTATGGGTCCCCAATATATGAGCTGTCACGTTGAATGCAGACGCTATAGCTTATTCCCCAATCTACTTATGATATTGACATGCAACCTAAATTATGTTACTCGGAAAGGCTTGAACTAAACTGCGTAAACTTTCCTTTAATTGTTGTCATGTTCGTTTTAATTTGGTTATTTAGTCGCATTACACTATTCTTACATCTTACATAAGGTCAAGGTTTGGCACTTTGTTTGGCCGATGTGACATTTTTCGTTCGGGACAAAAGTGAGCTTGCACACACATCTCTTTCTGATGTTATGATGGTAGACTTAATAGTTCAAATGGTCAAGACGTTCACATGGATCAAGGACAGTACATGATAGCAAAGTAATACGGTGAAAGACTCCACCAAAACTTTTGAGATCCGTACTCATGATACACGCAATGCAACAAAAGTACTTATATTAATCTGTATAATACTTGCCAGCAGCCATTGCTGTCAAGACAGCTATACTCGGTAAACAAATTATTTGTTTTAATAGAGCAGTGGTATTGGTCGTGTAACATCTTAATTTATGACAGTGGTTACTCTTACACTTTCCTTTCGACAAGTATTAGATTTTTTTTAATACATTGAATTACATGTGAAATTTTCTACTTTTTGCATAACATCGATAGAGATAAATATATTAATCCAGACATTTTTATCATCATAAACATTTTTTACACAAGTATTTGAAACGATATCTCGAATCTTGAGTGATAGAGGGTGTTGCACGAAATAATTTTGTTGTGAGGTAATGGAAAACTGAGTGTCAAATTTGAAAGAGCATACCATTTTTAATGGCAGAATATATGCTATTTGATCAGAATCGGTTTAGAGACGGCTGAAATATATATACATATAACCATTTGTAATTATTGTGGGGCCCAACAATGCTTCAATATATTTGAATCAGCCGTTGCTTACACTTTTCAAAAATGTACAAAAGATTTGTTTGAAATAGTTGTTGATGTTCTCTCTATTTGGTCCTGATTTTAACAAAACATCACATGCACAATGTTTTATTTCAAATTATTAAAACCGACGAGTTTTTAGATAGAGCCCTTTTGAGTTTTAACGGCTCCTTTTGAGTGATTATAGGCTCTTTACTTAGTCGTTTGTAATTTGTTGTATACCTTTCGAGCATGGTGGAGTTATAACTATAAGTTTGTAATGTAATGGTGCAGGTTTTAGATAATAAAATTCAGTTGAAAACAAAATATTCTCTTTACCAAAACTCAACTATCCCTTTAATTGTACCACAATTACAACAAATACAATGCTTAATAATTCCTTTTATAGCTAAAAGCTTGAAATTCTGAAGATTATAATTCATATTTGTTCGTGATTTTTTTTTTTTTTTTTTTTTTGGGGGGGGGGGGGGGGCAAGTGAACTTTTGTACCAACTACATGTAGTACAAATTGCATTGTTCGTTGTGTTTGACACTGCATAAATGTGTTATTGTTTGATTTTATACTTTTCCTCAAGATGTTTCTGTAGTGATTCTTATGAACTGTCACATTCGTCACAATTCTAAAATAATGCACAGATTAAATTTATGTCACCAATTAAGAGTCAAGTTGGAATGTTAATCGCCTTTATCATCATTATTTGAAGAACATAAACAGATTATATGACTCAACTTTGATATATGCGATACTGTCGTTATGAAATACGTATTTCGCGTATGATTGCTCATGCTTCATGCTAAAATGTCAACGATTTTACTACAAAATAGTTTATATGAAATGTGGTAAATATATAAGTTTTGAATATGTATGAATGAATGCAGTGCATAATGTATGTGGTAACCGCAATCTAATTGTGTAACGATCTATAATGTTTTTATTCACATGCATGTTTATGAAATTAAAAACTTTCGACGATTGTGCTTAATGAAAAAACAAACATGTTATACAGTTTGTATGTTATGAGGCAAATGATTTCAGTATTTCAGTATCACTTTAATAACTGAAAAAATAAACTATGATGTTATCCTAATATGTTCGTGACATAAGAATAGAAAAAATTAATGAATGTGTTTAATGCCATTATAATCACTCAACGCGTTATTGTGTCATTTAGAACTATAATTGAATATTGGATCGCACAGTTACCATGGTTACATGTCGCTGTCTATAATATATTGACATGTTTTATTTGTGTATTTGTAATGTCATTACAATTAAGGAATGTATTCACATTTCTACTGACTGAATAGTTCATCTGCTGTTTTGAAACAATAACGATGCAATTACGAGCATTTGCTAGAAATTATGTATATTATTAGTACAACACATGTAACTATGACACAAGAAATGTTAGCATTTTGTAATGTTAACTTGAAAATTTAGCAATGTTATTTTAAAAATGTTACTAGCTGTATATTTCATCTGCTGTCCTGATACGATAATACGATATAATAAGATATTCAATGTATAATTTGTAATGGAACTTTTACACACGTATGCTGTTTTAATGCAATGCAATGCAAGTACCGCATGCATTCGATAGAGGTTATGTATATAATATAGTAATGTTTTTTTTCTTATTTCACGCTTCTACTGACTGTTTATATGATATCGTTGACACACGTAATGTTACCATTTGGTTAATGTTAAGTTGAAAGTAAGGAATATTCTTTATTTAATATTTCTACTGACTGTATATTTCAACTGCTGTTTTAATAAAATTACGATGCAAGTATATGCATTCGAGAGAAGTTATATGTATCATTTATAATGTATGTTGAATTCACATTAATTTATGTATTAATGTATATATTTCATCTTCTGCTTTGAAACAATAACGATGCAAGTACATATGCGTATTCAAGAGAAATGATGTGTTAAATTTGTATTGTAACTATGCCACAAGTAATGTTAGCATTTGTTATTGTTAATAACTTGAAATACAGGGAATGCATTTTTATTTCACATTTCTAATAAATGCAGTTCATCTGCTGTTTTGATACAATAACGATGCAAGTACATGCATTCGATAGAAGTTCTGTATAATTATAATGTGTATTGTAATTATGACACAAGTAACGTACAACACACATAATGTAAACAGTTTTGAATGATAACTTGAAAATTAGGGACTGTATTTACATTATAACTCACTGTATATTTCATCTGCTGGTTTAACACGATAGCGATAATACCATTTCGTGCATTGAGATGTTAAATATGTCATTTGTAATGTTACTTTGACACACGTAATGTTAGCATTTGGTTCATGTTTAGTTGAAAGTAGGGAATGTTCTTTATTTGATATTTCTACTGACTGTATATTTCATCTGCTGTTTTAATACAATAATGATGCAAGTACATGCATTCGAGTAAAGTTCTGTATATTAACTTGTATTGTAACTATGCCACATGTAATGTTAGCATTTTTTCATGTTAACTTTAAATAAAGGAATGTATTGTTATAATTACATTTCTACCGAATGTAGTTCATCTGCTGATTTGATATAATAACGATGCAATTTGAGAGAAGTTATGTATATAATTTGTAAATGTAACCAAATATCACAAATAATGTTAGAACTGTTCAATGTTAATTTGAAAATTGGAGGTGTATTTGTGTTTTCAAAAAATAATTCAATATTGAATTGCACAACTATAGTATAAATTGTTCATGATGGACTGTAGGCTCACTTTTCTATAAAATGTGTTCCCCCTTTTGGAATATTGATGGTGTAAAAATAATGCAATATTCACAGTTTGCTCATTATATTAATTATTGAGGCCCGTAGCCAGGGGGTGCGTTGGGTCCTCGCCCATCGCTTACATTATTCTCGGTCATGACTTCCCCACCCCCCAGTGATCTCCACTTGTAAATTACGCACCCCACCCCACCCCCACCCCCTCCCCCATGTAAACTCCTAACTACGGGCGTGATATGCAATACGAAGTCTATATTATTGATAGTACAGCGTGCAGCTGCTGCTTTATATGTGTGGACATACATTATATCGATCATTATATTATTTTTGTAAAGTGTAAATAACCTATAAAACATTGCATCGCAAAATTGTCGTACATGTTATGAGACGTATTCTTAACAATGGGAACCATATTGCAGATTAGTGATTGCTGTGAACAAAATATATTGGATTCAACTTCTTTAGTTAGTAAAACAAAATAACGTATGTGTTATTTTGGTTACACAGAATATACAACATTTGTTAAGCAATGACGTATCGTTTTGAGTTAATGCAATTGGCATCTAAATCAATGTCAATGATTGTCTAATAATGATTGTCAAATACCATTATTATCGTGCATTTCGCATTAATGTTTTACTCAGTTTGTAATTATACTTGTCTGAGTATGTATCATGCATCGATAACTGCGGAAATGTATGAAATGATTATAATCGAGTCGAGATGTTATTACCATGGCCTTTACCAACCTACATAGGTTTGAAATACATAATAATGTATATCAACATAATAAAGTTCCTAGACGATCTTGTACTCGTACACTAGTTAACGTTGCGTTAACGCCATTTAAAGTTTGATCGACAAAACTTCATTGTTTACTTTATAGTGTTTGTCATATTGTTTTCATGGTAACGTCATTGAATGTCGAAATGTCTTTATCATGTTTGTGATACAATATATAATTGCTTATTATGGGGATATTTATTTTAATTTATATAATGTTATGGTTTTGAAAATTATTGAAATTAAAAATATATGTATGTAATTATTCAAAATTCTGCATAGGCGTTTTAGGTGTGTCTTTTTCCCTCAAATCCGCTTTCTTTTTCAGAAACGGTGAATTAATTCATAGTAAGCACTACGTATGGCACAATCGAATAAGGCTGCAAGTTTTCAAGAAATGTCTTCGTATTTGATCAATTACCGACATGGCAGAGTTATATATCCAGTCATCATAAAGGTATAACGGTGATTGCATAACCCTTCTGAATATGAGTGAATGTTTGTTTGATGTGACCATATTACTAGTTCATGTTTTACAATATTGTTTTACAGATAGTTTAACTATTTTAAGTTGTCATTTGAACATTTGAGATTGGAAAGCGTGAAAAACGTCGCAAAATATGTTTTTCTTTACACTGTTTTAATTTCTTTGCTGTATAAAATGACATTTGTCAAAGTGGAAACAATATTTTTACAAAGATTGAATACTCTGAAATGCAAGCATTGTAAAACAAGAACAGAAAACAAGATCTGGTTGTGAAGTATCTATTGTCTGTATATATATCAAATTATTGTGAAGACTCTGTTGTCTGTTTAATATCAAATTATAGTGCGTTTAATAATGAAAGGTTCAATGTGTGATTAAGTGGAAGATGATGTATTTGTATTATAATAATCAAGATGAATTTTGTAAATATATGCATATATTAGATGTCGTGTTATCTCAAGTTAATTCCGATTTGTATTAAATATGACGGAACAAGCAAGTTATAGTATATGATATCAATATACAAATTATTTTAATGTTGCATTTCGTTCTTTACATGGCATAATAGATGTATTAATTATCTAATATTGACACTTAGTTTATGTAAACATAAATTCGTATATCATACACAACAGTATATTGAATTGACAGGTGTTTAGTCACCATGATGATTGTCACCGGAAAATTGCATATTATACATTAATATTGTTTTTAAATATTTAAATTGGTATACATGACAAATATACTGCAACAATTAAAATGTAATCAATCAGTATGATTTACAATCAGTGTTTTCGAGAAAAAAAAAGATAACATGTTTGATGAATGAGTATCAGTTCAAAATGCTCCAATGATATGCCACCATCAGTGCATGTTTTCTCTATTCTGATGCATCTCACTGCAACTGTTCCATTTTGACTTGTATGTATACGCTTCATGTACTACATGTTTATAACTTATCAACATCATACAAGGTTGATAATATAGAGCTGATCAAAATGATGAAATCGTATAGCGATGCAGTGAAATTTGCGTATGTATTACTATAGCATTTTCCATTAATATTACTGTTATGTGATGTGTCCAGCAATTCAATTATCAAATAAGTGGTATGTATACATTTATATTTAGAATGGAATACACATTTATCTTATTATCGATATGTTACGTTGATACTTCTATACTCGTATAGTTATGTATTTTTGGCATATGATTTTGTCTGAAATTATATTCCCAAACAACGTTGTACTCATGTGTAAGTATTAAAGACAATGGTGTCCGAAGTGCATAGTGTATGTGTACACAAAAGTAATTGATTTACTTTGAGCATATTAAACATATATTGGTAATTGATATAATTTGAACATAATGCACATATTGAATCTGGTGTGTAACTATTGAATCTGTTGAATCCAGGTTTTGGGAATATTTATTTGAAGAAAAAAAACAAATGTTTCCAAATCAAAACGTGTTTCGATGAAAGTCACTTGTAAAGAAGTTGTAAATGTTTACGTTGTAAACTTTAATATATTTAAAATATTCATATTTGAAATACTTAATAATTATGAATGATGAATATAGGAAATATCGTTCGTCATTAGATGAGAATTAATTACATGAAGACAACTTATTTGACTCACATATTCTTGTTGGTTACTTGATTTTAAAATATTATTATATACTTATCTTCGAACTTTGTAAGTTAACATTAAAGATAAAATATATTGTACATTATTATACATACAGCTCATAAAATTATATTCAGTATACAAGCTATAATAACTAACCTATGTATTATGATTATGTAAATATTCAGAAGCTTGAATCTCGTACGTCATTCTTCGCTTGATGAGGACATATTGTATTATTGATTAATTATTATTAGCATACTGTTGGATGGTATGGTTAACATTTTTGCGCTGACAAGAATAAATGAAATTGTTGAATTGTATTATACGTCAAATGTAATCGCTATTTTATTGTTGCATTATTGTATCATTTCATGTACACTGGTATGTTGTGTAATATCATACACCCCGATTCCTGTCATTCGGCGAGGTTTCATTCGTTTCATTTCGACAGTGTACCTGGTTTTTCGCATGTATAATTATTATCATCAGTCTTAACCAGATTGAGATGCAGGATATTGAACTTAATACAACATATTTTGATTAATTATTCACATTAGAATAAGCAATGTTTTGGCAGCAGAACTGTTGCTTATATTAAAATGTTCAACATTGGTCAACGCATTCAAGAGATAGTTAATCTACTTATTAATCCCATATATTTGTTTTGCTGAATTATTATAGTTAAACAGTTCGATTTTGTTTGTGACTATTGTGATATAATGACGTATACATAATGTTGTTCCGGTTCATCGCTACCTTATGTTTATCTTATAGAAAGCAGTGAAATTCTTTCTGAAATTGTATTGCAGATTGTTCTTAATACTCAGATATTTGAAGAAACAAAATTAAATTCAAATAATTAAGAGAAGATGTTCGTTTTTGTTTCTGTCTAAAAGAGGTTTTTTTTACGAGTTTCATGAACGATTGATTGATGAATAAATGCACGAATGAAATATGAATTGTTTTAATGGATGGATGGATTGATTAATTTTTTGATTGGTTGGTTGGGTGGTCGACTGTTTGGTAGATTCATTGATTGATTGATTGATTGATTGATTGATTGATTGATTGATTGATTGATTGATTGATTGATTGATTGAATGATTGAATAATTGACTGATTTATTGATGTATTTATTGATTGATGTATTAATTTATTGATTGATGTATTAATTTATTGATTGATGTATTAATTTATGGATTGATGTATTGATTGATAAATAACGATCGATTGATTTCTTTATTGATTGTATGCATGTGGATTGAATAATCAGTTCAATAAACGAATGAATGAATTCAGTACCTATCAATTATTTAATTGATTTATACATAAATGAGCGAATTGACGGATAAAAAGGTATAATATATAAATGACATTAATGTGTGCCTTCATTCACAAGGTCCCCGTGACCTAGATGACTTGTAAGGGTGTCGGCGGTCAAAGACGGAACCTCGGGTTCGCGTCTTGGCAGAAACCGTTGTTCAATTCATGCCTTTTTGAACAGGAAATAGAAGCATGGAGCATTTTTCGGTTTCCAAATTTTATTTCGTTATAAAGATATGTATGACTGAAGTGTTCGGATTTGAAATTCTCTAGTTGAGAATTTCAACTGTGTAAAAGTCAGAGAAATGAGTTAGTCACTGGGACGGATGGGGAAGGGTGAAGCTGCAATTTGCTCAGGGGGCACGGAGAGCACGTGCCACCCCCCCCCCCCCCCCCCCCTCCCTCCCCGATGATTTGTAAGAAACAATAGGACACATACTAAAGTGACATTAAACAAAATAAGTACATGAGGTGTGCCCCTCCCCTACAAAAAAAAATCAGTTGAACCATACCAAGCAACAGCCACCCCCCCCCCCCCCTCCCGCAATGGTAAACCCAAACTACGCCACACTGAGTACTATTTCCGGTGGGGAATTCCACCCTATTTTATCATGCTAAATGTGGACAATCTTTTGAGGTCGATTGAATGACAAAACAGATCAAACATGCATTACCGCGAGCATGCGTAGTTGATACCTACTTAGTTGGGGAATTCCAGGTTGCCATTGTAGTCTTTGTCTCGAGACCCCAATGCACCTTTTCAGTACTGTAATCGAAGTTTGGGAGACCAGGGCCCTGTTGCAGAAAGAGTTGCAGTCAATTGTGAATTTTCAAATCAGAAAACATACGTATGTGCGCATTTAGTCACATGATCTGACTTGCAACTCATAACAACTTTACTACTTAGGTCAACAAAATGATTCCTTGCAACAAGAAATATTTAAAGTGAAACCTTTATATAGAGGTCACATGTCTACCATAGCCACTTGGTTGTTGTTTCCCTTGTATAGGGTTCCACTAAACATAGAATTTACTGTACGTTTTAAAAACTTTTTTTTTATTGTAATTGTTACAATAAAAGCATAACCATGTTAATTGTTCTAAAATGGTTTTGAAATAAGACTAAATGGAGTGAAATATGGCATCATGAAAGAAGGAAGTTGATTATCATTAAAATGGCGTGACTAGATTTGTTTAGAGTGAGCTTTTCTTTTGCCTCGAATGAATAGTATCCTCTCTGATGTTCATCACACACACACAAAAGATGACCAATATTATAATAATGAAATGAAGAATATGTGAAATAATATGAATAATGGTAATTACAATAACAATAATAATAATAATAATGATAATAATAATAATAGTAATAATAACAACAATAATAATAATAATAATAATAATAATATTAATGATAATAATAAAAATACTACTACTACTACTACTAATAATAATAATAATAAAAATACTACTACTACTACTACTACTACTAATAATAATAATAATAATAATACAAATAATAATAATGATGCAGTTGATCAAGAAAACCAGTTCTAAATGTATTCTCTAACTGCGAGCAAATTGAGTGTGTTTTATTCAAATTTTAAATTGACTTGAGTTTGCTCTTAAATTTATATCAGGAATATTCCCCATATTCCCCTCTTTCACAAAAGCCTATAGGGTTTACGTGTTAAAAAGGAGGGGAATATGACATCCGGGCACTTCACGATTCGTAGTCGAAATTTACCTGTACTTTGATTTTTCGTTTACATTGCATCATAATCATTTTGTGACGCTACTTATAAGGGGGTTAGAAATGAGACTATACATTCAGCTAAATTTAGCATCAAAATAATACACTTGACTATCATTACTATCATGCATTTGGTCCTCTAATTAATGTGCATACATTGCCGGCATGCAGTGGCATAGCCAGGAATCTAGGGCGGGAGAGGGGGCAGGGGGCTCCAACCAGCAAGCGCTTTGGGACTTCCTTGAGGCCTCTCGTGGTGGTCCACGTACGGGGCAGAGCACAGGATTTTATATATTCAAAGCCCACAAATACGCCGAGTGGGACGCGTGGCTCGAGCCAGGAGCCCCCCCCCCCCCCCCCCCCCCAACTCTCGCTTCGCCAGTGCCGGCATGCTGTATGTGTTTGTACTTGCCTTGGTTATACAAAGGCGCTTTTGTACTATGTTTATTTTGAAGGTGTGTCAAATATTAATATCAATCCGCGATCCTGTAGGCGAATCACGTTCATTCACGAGGCAAGTTCGGAAGTGGAACATAAATATATTTGTCGCCGTACGGTCCATACTTCCTAAGTATTCTCCTGTCGGTTTTTATTGTTTAGTGCCTTTATAAATATAATAATCAGGCCCTTATTTCTATAGTACTGTGAAAGTACTATTCGTTATTGTTGTAGATATCTTCATCAAGTTAATCGATACATTATATCGAGAGGAGAACTTAATAAGCTTCTTTATAAAGTTGACTTTTCTGAAAAGGACTAAACTGATATTGATGGCGGAATTGAGTGATTGAGAGTTCTGCATAGAACAAAGAGTAACCGGGTTTGCAGAGACGATCATGACTTCACTCAATTCGACATGCTTTTGAGATTTCGTGAGCTAGACTGATGAAGTGTCAGAAACATGGTGAGCAAAAGCGGGAACTTATCAAATTTAAAATGTATTCATGATTGAAAATTATCTATCTGCAACGAATATATATCACACAGACTCAGTGCCTCAGTGTTGTATGTAGCATTTTTTTTTTTTTTTTTTTTTTTTTTTTTTTTGGGGGGGGGGGGTTCTCATTAATTATATAGAGTTATATTCACATGTATGTCTTGATTCAACCTAACTGTTTGTCATAAAGTTTGAAATAAAAGCCGAACTCCCATTCCACTGTACATTATGGAATTTATCTCATGGGATCTCATGAAAAGAACCAATTATCAAATGTTACAATTATGCTAGGATTGGAAGGGAATCGTTCTTATTTAAAAGTCCTTACTGAAGTTCTTACTGAATGTACTTTCTTGTGGAATAAAAATCAACCAAAATACCCACCAAATTAAAACAATTCAGAAAAAACCAAGTTTGCCTTTAAAGTTGATAAGAGCTAACGCGAGACAAGGAAGCTAGGGGCCGTTGATACACGCCTCCTACTTAAACCTGAATTAACCTTATACGTTATTTACTTTTTATGTATATAATGTCTCTTCATTATCTTTTTCTTTATTTTTCATTTTCTATTGCAGGCTTCTGACAAAGACAAATCGCACAGTGAGTAAAAAATCAATAATCCTTTTATTCGTACACGTCATTATACTCGTTGATCCTTATTTCGCATTAAGGGGCTGAGGTCTTTTGCCTGAACAATTATCTTTCTCATTTTTCACCTGACAAGAAGAAGAAAAAAAAAGTCTTCGCCTCATTGATAATAATAATGGTATTTTATTCAATAAAATGTCACATTCACAGCTACAAGCTGAGTTGCAGTGTCATTTGCAACAATATTAATACAAACATCAAAATACGATTAATGTACTCACGAGGTACACTCTAAATTACAAGGATTTAAAATTAAATCTATTAGATTTACTTTTAAATCTTTATTCGGCTGTGGTTAGGGACCTGCCGATCATGATTTAAAATAAATCTTTTGTTGGATTTAAAAAATATAAATCCAGATAGATTAGAAATGAAGCCCTTTTGGATTTGTTTTATGTTAATCTTATTAGGCCCCAGGCGAGTTCATGGCATCCTAATGAATTATTCATAATCAGTGATGCAGGCCACAATTTTCAGTTTTTAGTTTACTGTGCATGATACATTTACTAAATAAAGCGCTACTCACCAATTATCATGGCAAAAGAAAAAATAGAAGACTAAGAGAGGATTCGAACCCGTGACACCGAGCGTGGAGGTCCACAGCGTGACCACTACGCTACGTAAATCGATGATTGAAAGAGTGGTCTCATTGTAATCATATCCTTAACTCTAACCAAAACCGTAATCGTAGATATGAATATTCATGAGTATAAAACTAAGAAAACTGAGCTTCAGAATACCGCAGTAGGTCACGTGTGAAATATCTCTGTTCTCATTCGTCAAATCTCCGATAACCTGGCGTTATTTTCCAATCCTTTGATGGATTGAAAATCACACCTTTTTTTTTTTTTTTTTGTAATAGTATTTTATTTTCTCTCAAACAAATTTACAACGTAAATTTACAATACAAATCATTCATATAAGTACAACAAACTAATTGTGTACAGCTTTACATATACATATACAATCTGTTCTTATACATATAATGATAATCATAGTGTTTGAGAAAAAAAAGAGATCTATAGTAAAACAGAGAAACAATAGCGAACTAACAGAAGAAAGATAAAAAGAAAAAGAAAAAAAAAAGGGGGGGGGGGGGGAGGCGGTAGTAAGAACTCTGTACATGGTGTCTCTGTGTCATACCCTAGTCAGAGAGTGTGTTCCATTTTCTATAATGAATTTGCAATGTTCCTCTCTGTTCAGCTATCTTTCTTTCTTCCTTTTTATTTTTCAATAATGTATCTTTAATATCTTTTATAGTTGGAGGATAATCTTTCGTTCTACTATTAACAAATATCATACTTTTTATCAACAATATAACATGATTTAATAATTGATCTTTTCCTACATTACTAACCTTGATTCCTACATGGACCCCTTTCCAATCTATATTTATTAATTCTTCTAAATCAAACTCGTTACCGCAGTCTACCCAGATCATTCTTACTTTTTCACAAAAGTAAAACAAATGTTCATATGTTTCCTGCATTTTATGACAAAAAGAGCATAAATTACTATCCCCCATATGAAAAGTAAACATGTGTTTCTTTGTATAAATAAGATTGTATAGTAATTTAAATTGAAATTCCCTTAGTGAACTATTAAGCGTGGATTTTCGGGAGCGTACGAAAATATTTTCATTATCTTTTCCAAAGACATTATATAAGTGTTCTATGTTGCGAACTGCAAAAGACTTCTCTAATCTTAAATTTAACAAATGATCATATATATATTTTGAAGTTATATCACACAATGAATAATCTTTTCCACTCAATCGAAACTCCAAATTCAGTGCAGTATCTTCCATCACATTATAATCTCTACTTAACAATTGTTTCCATATAAATGGTATATTTTCAAAAATCTGTTTCACTATGTCAATTTCTGACCTATCTAATCCTAGTCTCATAAATTCCTTGACAGATTTTATTCTTCCTTTGCTATCGACTATATGATGTATTTTATAAACATTTTTCAAAAATAATGTTTCATTATAATAAATTTGTCCATTAATTCGAATATATCTATTATTAAAAACAATTTGATTCCTGCTTCCAGTTTCTTTTAACAAAAAATCTTTTGAACCTATCCAAGCTTCTAACATTTCCCTGTAAAAACCCGGAAGTGACAAATTCAATAAATCAAATGAAACATTACAAAAGAAAACCAACAAACCTCCTGCTTGTCTAGTCAAGAATTTAAAAACTCTTTTCCATCCCATCATTGATTCCCCCTCAAAAAGTCTCTTAATCCACATTATTCTCTGTGTCCGAATAAATAATTGAAAATCAATCATTTTTAGACCCCCTTTTTCGTAATTCAAAAAAGTAACTTCCCGTTTAATTTTATCTTTTCCATGCCACAAAAAATAAAATGTTAATCTATTCAAATCTTCTATTACACCTTGCGGAATTGGAGTGAGTGAAGATACAAATATTAATTTAGAAATCACAAACGTCTTTATCAATTGAATTTTTCCCATCAGGGTCAAGTCCCGCTGTTTCCACCATATTAATAAATGTTTAATTTTACTTAAAATTTCTTTATAATTCATTCTTTCTCGAACTTCAGGGTCCATAGAAAAATATACACCTAATATTTTAATCATCCCAACTTTTGTACCAAAAGGAGTTACAATTTCTTTTCCATGAAGAGGGCCTAATAACAAAACATATGTTTTGTCTCGATTAATTTGTAATCCCGATATTATAGCAAAAGTTTCAAATTTTTCATTTAATTTTATCAACGAATCTTTATCTTTTACAAAAAGCGTCATATCGTCTGCGTATAATACTTGTTTAATATGTGCATTTCCCAAAATAAACCCTGAAATTTCATTGTCGGTCCTAAACGAGCGTGCTAAAGTTTCTATACATAATATAAATAAATAGGGTGATAAGGGGTCTCCCTGCCTTACCCCTTTCATAATATTAAAATAACCAGTCGATACATTGCCGTTAAATACACAACTCTGAGCGCCCTTGTAGAGTGTACGAACCCATTTACAAAATGAAGTCCCAAAACCAAACGTCTTTAACACATTTTGCAAAAAATCATGAGAAACAGTATCAAAAGCCTTTTTAAAGTCAATTGCTAATAAAAACCCTGGTATATTATTTGTTTTAGTATAGAAAATCATATCGTCTATCAATCTTATAGCCTCACCGATATTTCTCCCTTTTAAATATCCTACCTGATCTATACTAATAAGTTCCCCTAATACCTTGGCCTTCGATTAACAATTGCTTTCTCGCGACTTTTTAAGTCTCCATAGATTTACAAATAATCTAAGTGTATTTATATCTGTTTGAATCCAAGCTACGATTTAGATTTTAAATCCCTGTAATTTAGAGTGTATAAAGGAACGTTAATATATGTACAATAATTAGAGAAATAATCATAATACACATGAATACTAACGAAAGACAGTAAATTATATTGTTGTTTTATATGTCGCTTCATAAATTAAGTGATTACAAAAGTCAATAGGCATCATGTATCAATTTATATTTCCTAATGCAAATTTGATATTTTAAGATTACATTCAAATCATAATTAATATAACAATTACTGGGCTAGCTAGAAATTTAAGAAAATTACATAAACTAGCTACAATGCATGGAAGTAAGTACGAATTAATTTTCAAGGTTGTATACTACATGAAATATGAATCATTACAGTGGGTGATTTCAAGTATGGTGTTGGGGTTAGTGTTAGTGTTGAGGATGAAAAACTGCCTCTAATCTGAGCTAAACACCAGCTTCCAGATTAAGAGGAGGTCACGAACTTTCCGAAAACGATCGTACCAAATCGCTACCAACCCTAATATCGATATCAGGATCGATAGTGTTAGTCAACACCAGACAAATATCACCAGAACCCCTTTAAAATGGTGACGAAAACTTTCATATGCTTACGAATTATAGAGCAAATCGTAATAAAGACTTACCACATGCATGCATTGAATACCATAATTAGAAGAAAATATTTAAACCATTCACTTGATCGATACGAGGTTAGTGGATATTCCCTATTTTTCGTGGAATTCGTAACTAAACTCGCAAGAAATGTGCGTGACTCTCTTTAAAAAATTGAATGCCCGCCGCGCGCAGAGACACATCGCTAGCGCTAGCGGTTTGCATAGCCGACGATGAAGGCATAACTCGCAGTGACAGCACGGTACAAGTTCCGAGTGAATACCGATAGTACGTACGTGACATGTTATATAGTTTGATTAAATCTGTCACGTGGTCATTAGGGATTCTGTGGCGGAGTGGGTAAGGCCGGTCGCACGTGTATCTCGCAATAAATTAATTGTTAGAAGTGGGTTCGAGTCCCCGATGTGGTAACCTTTTTTTTTTTTTTGCCATTATTAAAAACAAATCTCGTAGAGCTTTTAACTCAATTACAAGTTTTTATAAAATGTCAAAGATGTACAAACAATTGTCAGTGTATACATACATTACGTACAGGGTCCTCTAGAGGAGTGTGTGTTGGGGGGGGGGGGACAAATAATCATCATGAATCACGATGTTTCAAATATAAACTGATGACAACAAGATTCTGATCTTTCTTATTCTCAACATCGAACTGAAAAGGTGTAAACTA
Organism: Echinarachnius parma; assembly: GCA_037951105.1. Classification (NCBI taxonomy): domain Eukaryota; kingdom Metazoa; phylum Echinodermata; class Echinoidea; order Clypeasteroida; family Echinarachniidae; genus Echinarachnius; species Echinarachnius parma. The sequence continues at coordinate 7,534 of JBAMJV010007017.1, read as the reverse complement.
AGTATTTTGAAAGTAGCAGTCATTCATAGGCTTTTTTTAAAACATGGGAGCTAGAACGTATAATTAGGCCTATTTAGAAAAACATTCTGGTTTCGAAAATAATTAGCTGCCTGAAAAGTGGGTAACAATTTTGCAAGAATCACAGGAATTAACCACCTCTGTATGATATTGTACATGTGGCTCGAAAAGGCTGGGGGCCATTATCCCCCCCCCCCCCCCCCACCTCCGAGATTCGTTTTATTGCTCCAAAACCGTAAAGCTCGGACCTACCGTTACTAAATCACGTTACGAAATCCCGAAAATCGATCAATTTCGTGATGTGTGTACAAAACAACTGGCCAATATAAGTTTTCGTTCAAAATAGATACATCGTTGGTTTGGTCTGGTTTACATTTGTAGTGTTTGTTTTGGTGTTCAAAAAGTTAAATTATAGCTAGAAATGAAACAAACAACACAAACAATACAAATGCAGAAGTATAAAAACAAAGAAATAATTATGTACATAAAATAATTCCTTATAAAAACAATAAAACACATAAGGAAGAAACTGGCTATTCCAATTTGTTTTGATGAATTATTATTCTATTCCAAAATAATGGTCTAAATAATTTATGTAGTGAAAAATGTGAATATCAGATTTATGGGTAAAAATATGAATTGTATGACCTTATTTGCGTAAATTAGTATAGATATTCAAATTAATACATTCATAAAAAATAAGATTTTCATTGCGTTTCATAAACTTCACTTAAGTAAAATTTCACAAATCATCTAGGTTGATACCCTTTTACATGCTTAGACAAACGAAAACACCACCATTTCAGTTCAGAATTGTGATTTTAATGCCCACCTAGCAACAGTAACACTAACACCAGCTCGATCTGTACTTGAAATGACTTTCATTTCGATCCCTATGGAAGTTGTTATCTCTATGGAGTTTGCGTATACATGCTCAACACTAACACTACTGGGCAGATTAGCAGACGACGCTAAACACCAGCAACCACGTGGCACTGCCGGAAGTACGAGGTCAAACCTCTAACACCAACTCATTTCAAGTACGGTGTTAAGGCTGCAGTTAGTGTTTAATAAACACTAACACTAGCTCAACACCATCTACGATAGTATATTGCCATATCAATAAACACCGCCTGTCGGAAACGGAAGTTTGTACAACGGTGAAATCAGAGGTCATCATGTTAACACCATCCTAACACTAAGTCATTTCAAGTATGGTGTTTAAGCCCGATTTAGTGTTTAATAAACACTAACACCAGGTTTAAACACCATACTTGAAATCACCCAGTGTCATGTGCAGTGATATTTACAAACATCAAACTAACTTGAACGACTCACGAGGTATAAGGAAATCTGAATATGTATAATAATTAGAGAAAGACATTATAATCACAAATTATTGCATAACGAATTAGCCGTGAATACTAACCAACGACGGTAAATAGTGTTGTTGTTTTATATATTTATTTATTTATTTATTTATTTTCCGAAACACAAGTACAAACAGTAAATACAAAAGATTCGGAGGGATGGCCCATTCAGCGCCGTCTATGCAGACATTGCTGTTCTACCATGGGGTCCCTTAACAACAATATACTAACAATAATTAACAAAAAATTACAATAATAAACAGTAATTAACAATATAATCAAAAATTTATTTCAACAAACAATTAACCATTAACAGCAATTAACAATAACTAACAATGAATTTCAACAATTATTATGATTACAAGCTACAACTACGAGTGCAGCCTACAGTCTGTACTACTGAATCAATATCATCGAAGATGATTAAACGAAACTTGGTATAAAAGAATGCAATTTCTTATTAATTACAAACATACTTGGCGAGGATTTTATTACAGAGGGAAGAATATTATATTCATGCGCGCCTCTATAAGAAATGTGCGTTTAAGAAATTCTGTTTTTGGTTTTGGTAAAAATAAATCTTAGAGAATAACTATATTCACAAAATGTAAAGGATCTTTTTAAATAAAGCGGAGTTAACTCATGTGTTTCCTTATATACCATTGAGTTTAAATGAAAACATCGCCTTGCTGCTAATGATTTTAAACCAACTCGATCATGCAAATCTATAATTGACATATATATGTCTGGGGCTAACCCCTAACATAATTCGGCAAGCTCTGTTTTGGAGCTTCTGCAATAAATCCGTGTGTTTAGCACAGGCAGTTCCATATACCAAGTCTCCATAGTCCAAATATTGGGAGAATCATTGCATTATACACAATTTTCAAGTTAAAACAAATTATATTATATCGTAAACGAGATAGAAGACCTATCAATTTACTAATTCGAATACAAATATTTTCAATGTGTAAATTCCACTTTAAATTTGAATCAAGTATCATACCAAGGTACTTTGTAGACTGTACATATTGTATTTCCTTGTCATTTAATTTTAAGTTTAAATGATTACATTTATGTAACATCTTAATAGAACCAAATAACATACTGACCGTTTTTATCAAAGTTAAGGCTCAGTTTAGAATTACACAGCCAGCTATATTATATTCAATAAGTCGGAATTCATTGTATTGTTTCTTCTACAACATTTGTGTCCTTGTGAGAAAAATAAATCACTGTATCGTCTGCATATAAATGTACATTGCAATGCTTTATGTGTTTCACAATATCATCAATATATATAATAAACAAAAGTGGCCCTAATATCGAGCCTTGAGGGACACCGTAATCTATATCCATTTCTGTCGAGGTTGAAGAATTAAAAAGCGTACTTATCCGACGACCAGTCAGATAGATACTAAACCATGGCAAACAAGCATTTGATACACCAATACTGGATAATTTATTCAATAAAATGGATGGCTTAACGGTATCGAATGCTTTTCGTAAATCAATGAAGACAGCACCAGTATACATTCCGCGATCTAGCGCGCTTAGCCAGTCGTCTGTGACCTTCAATAATGTAGTAATAATTGAGTGTTTTTTCTGAACCCGACTGGGCTTCTGACAAAATATATAATATTGGTATAAGAGGGCGGAAATAACCCTATGAAGTGAATGGGTCACTTTAAGTTTTATCGCAGTTGTATGCCAATTATATACTATATTATACAGGAAACAGGCAACAGGAAACAGTATACATGGTGCCGCCATGGGGAGGGGGGGGGGGCCTTGGCAGCCAACTTATGTTTAGTATTTTGCCCGCATTTTTCCCGCATGGTTGTGTACCTGCTCACTTGCTTACAACATTTGCCACCCCCTCCCCCACCCCTCTTCCCGCGTACAAGTTATCACCCCTGTTTGCCCCTCACCCCTCCACTATACGCTTATCAAATCCTGGTGCCGCCATTTGTATCCTCCATTGTTTGTATCCCGCAATTTGATATGGAACGCCTTCAGAAAGCTTTACTTTTGAATGAAATAAAAATACAGTCGTTTTTGTTTTACATTTATTTCTAATGAAATCACGACAATCATAGGCGTACCCAGGGGGGGGGGGTTGGGGGAACCCCCCCCCCCCCCCCCTTTTTCAAATTATAACTGGTCTCGAGAAAGTTACTAATATACCAAAGTGGCTTTTAGATTATTATTAATGATCTCTCTATTGAATCATTATTTCACCCAAACATCGCATTGAAACTTTTAAGAAGAAATGGTAAACGTGTCATGTGTCATATATTTTTAATTTCACTCGTCCAATTATATTGCACTTGGCCTGCGGCCTCGATGCAATATTAAATGCACTCGAGAAATTCCAAATGTATCGGTGTCTACTCTGGTATACTCAACTCCAAACCATGCACTATTTGTATAATAAGTAACAGTTTGCTGTGGTGTTATTGTTAAGAGCAAGGCAGTGGGGAAAAATAATAACGATCGTATGCTATCATACAATACTTTTGTCTGTACTATCACGTCACTTGGATCGACTGGTCTTGGCGGGCCCTTTGGGTGCAATAACGGGGAAATTATCTACAACTTTTGTGGGTTTTTTTATTATAGCAATCTATGTTTAGAATAACTATTGTATTTGTTTTTGAGGGGGGATCATGCAACGGTGATACAACCTGAATCAACATTTGAAATCCAGTGATATCATTTTAAAGGAAAAAAATAATTATGTAACAGTTTATTCCCAATGCACCATTATTCCAATCATATAATAATAATAATAATAATGATATCCTCGATTTATATCGCGCCTATCAAGATTGATGATAATAATCTGTATTGGCGCTTTGCAACTCCAGTGTCTAGTATGCCAAGTGTAGTGTAACCAGTAGAAGAAAATTGTCCTAATTACAATCATGGACTTCATACAACTTCAATTCAATTATTTCTCTCCTACAGGATTCGGTTTTACGCCGCCTGGCCTGATAGGCGAGTGTACATCAAGGAAAAGCTCGAGCAATACAGCGATGGACAAATCATCAAGGTATGTGACCCCGGCTTATACTGTGGATTTGTTTTTGCAAACAAAACAAAGTTAAAAGAAAAAGTATAAAGATTTCTTTTTACGAACTCGGGTGTTTCACACAGATTAAAGTTGAGCTTAACTCACTTCTAACTTTAAATTTATGGAAAACCATCAGTTTGTTTGTACAATTATTATACAGTTCCTTTTAAGAGGCATACATTTTTATACAAATAAGTAATTTTTGTTATTATCAAGGAACCTTGAAGTTATTGATATACATTTCTGTTGGAAGTCTCAAATTAACGCACTGTTAGCTTTTGCCGGAATATGCTTTATTCCAAGGCTACAAGCAGCATACCATCACTTCAAAGGGGTAGTTCAGTTTTGGTAGAGAGGGCGCTGCACAACACAGTTTGTTGTGAGGTAATGAAAAACTGAGTGTCGAATCTGAAGGAACATTAAAATGGCTAATAGCAGAATAAACTTTATTTGGTCAAAATCGGTTCAGAAATGGCTGAAATATCAATAAATATAGTTATAAGTTATAAATTATATATGAGAAATACATATTTCAAAAAATAAAAAGAAAATGCTTACACTTTTCGAAAAAAAATCAAAAGTGGTTTATATATAGTCGTTGATGATCTCTCTATTTAATCATTATTTCAACAAAACATAATATGCATAATTCTGTATGAAAAAATAGTTGAAACCAATACTTAGAGAGCGCCCTCTTGTGTTTTATTTAGTTGATTGTAATTTTGTATACCTTTCGAGCATGGTGGAATTATAACTATTAATTTGTAATGTTACTTTTGGTTTTGGATTCAGCCTAAAACTGTCTGTGTGAAATACTCCCTGGTGTATGACTCGTGGGCTTAGGGGCTGGGGTTTTTTGCCCGAATTTTTACCTCACATGCAAAAAAAAAAAAAAAAGTCCTTGCCTCTTAGATGCCCAAAATGACATGTTTTCAATATATGAAATGTATACATACCCAGAAATTAGAGACGATATCAAGCGATTGCAAACGTTGGTGGGGTAATATTGGTATCGCTTTAGTTTCCCGCGCTTTGTTTTCACGTCATTGCATAACGCGCACTCACTCCATGGAAATGAAGATTAGTGCGCACACCCGTTGCTATCCTATGACGTTACAAAGACAATCATTAATTCACTTACTGAATGGAATTTATTGACGGAGTATATTTTTATCAAATGAAACACGTCTGTTTCTGGGGTCTGCCGTTTATTAGTTTGTATGTTTTTATATCTGATTCTAACATTATTTTTTTTTATATCGGTATTCCCATGAAAGTTTTAGATTGAGTACGCAACACTAATATTCTATTAATTGGAATGAATCTAATGTTATTTTTGTAAACGATGTTGTTGTTTGGTCGATAAATTTCATTTAATTTCATGTGAATTTAGAACAAAATAACTAGTACATGCATTATGTTAAACCACAATATTTAGGCGTAGTTCTCAGTGAGAACGTCTCCCCCGCCCCCCCCCCCCCCCCCCACACACACACACACCAGCACCACCACACTCCACCACCATGTTTTGTGTTTGTTTTTTTTCCAGAAATTATGAAGACTTTATTATGTTATTGATTAGTGCCGAGTCTAAACGTTTACTGAACGTTTACAACTTTTAACACTTTTTTACCCTATATAACGGTCGGGAAATTATGAGGCATAAAACACTTCTATATATTATGCATACTGCCTACTAGAAATTTGGAGAAAACGAACATGAACAAAAACATGGAAAAACACTATCAATATGTTGATAATTCTTCAATTCAGCCGCATCTTTAATTATATTCATATATAAAATGTATTTTTATTTATATGAAATATATTATTTGTTACAAATATGAACATAATAGGATGCACCACTGCAAAGAAAAACAAATATTTTTATTATCAACAGATTGAAAGTGATTTTCCCCCTTTTTTCTGTTATACTATTTTCAAAATAATGAATTTAAAGTTATGTTTAGTACCGTTTTCTCGATCATTGCTTATAGAGTGTAAAAAAAGGATTTTTGTTTTAATGTATTTCTAATGTATTATTCTTTATTTTTGGTTTAGTAAAATTAACCGAGTAACTCTGCACTAATATCTTAGTGTGTTATTTGAATATGTCCTTCTCATACCACCCTATGAAAATAACATTAGCTTTCCCAAACAATGCCTCATAATATATAAAGCATGTATATAAGAGACTTTTAATTTGGTCTGATAACTTTCCCGATACCAGGATTTGCAAACCGCAAATTAGCCCACGTCTTACATGCAATTAATAGCACTTCAAATGGCTGTTTACCATCGCCGTCATAATATGCAGTTCTTTTTCTTCATCATAACTATAATCATTATACTACCATCATCATCTTCACCCATCATCATCGTCACCATTTTCATATGATCACATGACCACCTGCATCACTGCGATCATAATCAACAGATGACAAACGGTTTTCATGATAACAGTCAACAAATCAACACGGTTCAAACTTATTAACACGTACTTTTACAAACACGTGAATGAGAACACCTTGATAAACATTTCCTGAAGGTTCTCACTTTTTGTTTATTCATTAAATAATCGTTCATAAATAAAATCTATCTACACTGTGATGCGATGTTAATTTAGTCACCGTCAATTGTTATCAGCAACGGATTCATTCTTCAGCAGAGAGGAGATATTATGTTTATTGTTTCTTTATTGTATGATTTAATTATCAAATTCGAGGTATTCACACCTCACTGATGTCATTGCAATAAAAAGATGAACTCTTCATAAAGTATCCATAACTCGTTACAAATGGGTTGAAACCATTTAATGTATACACCCAAGAAAATTACCTCATGGAGTTTAACGTCCTTAGGATAAACCATCCCCTCCAACGAAAATGACAACAGTAGCCTCAAATCTCTTACCCATACAATTATCATACGATTACCCCCCCCCCCCCCCCCTCCCTCTTCCTTTCTCCTTAAAGTGATCCATCAAACTCATCGGCGTCGATACTTACGTAATACATATTCATCAGGGGGGATGAATGAATGGATCATCCCCCCTGATGAATGGGTATCA